>JAQSVH010000013.1:42815-55952 GCA_029448705.1 Adansonia digitata
TAAAATTTTGAGACCACCGTTGACTATAGTGTTATCCTCCTTTAGATCACTAATCTTTTAATATGAGTTTGCATAGATAAAAATATTATTCTTTCCTGCCTTTATAGCTAAATGTAGTGATTAAAACATCACGTTTAATTAAATTCAATATTAAGTTTTTTTGTTAATAACTTTTTGATTTAGTGACTAAAGGAGTGTTTGAATTAATATGTAAACTTGAATTCGATTTCAACTATATTTTTCTCATTTCTCAATTTATCCCAAAAAAATATTAACTTATTTTTCTTTTTCTACTGTGTTTTTTATTAACAAATATTTATGAGAACGCTTCCAAATTTATTTGCAAAAAAAACGTAGCAATAAGGTTTTTTAATGAATATTTTTTAAAAAAATATTAGTTAAAAAATCATAAAAATATATTTATATAGCTATTAGGTTAAGAAAAATTTTAAAATACTATTTACTTAACAAGAATCGAAAAAACAAAAAAATATAACCAAAGATGATAATTAAAACTAAATTGATAGTATAAGACACTTAAAATCATAGAATTATGTTAAATTACAATAATATATTACTATTATGGGATAATATATGAATATATGATAATTAACAAAAATAAAATAAAATTCTACATAAAATAATATATAGTATAACATTTGATATGATTTTGACAACCTTTAATATAATTTTAATAACTTTTGAATGTAATTTTTTTTAATATTTTATATAAGTTGGACAATCATTGGCATAATTTTGATAAATTTTGGGATATTTTTGGTAATTATTGAGATAATTTTGTAAAAAAAATTTTATAAGCATTTTTAATGGTTTTGTTAATATTTGATATAATTTTATATTAAAAAAAGTCTAATATATAAATTTGTTGTAAAAAAAAGTGTATAATAGTGAATTACACATATTTAAGTAAATAATATTGTTCTATTATTTCATCAATGTGTAGCATAGATTAATATTTTTGAAACATATAAAAATTAAAAATATTGTCGTCTCCGAAGCGGCAGATCAATCTTATCAGCTGGACATATGCTCACTCACATATGTTTGTAACCTTTTTGTTTCAATGCTATTTCTATTTACTAGCTACTTCCCCTGGCTCTGACAAAAATAGAAAAAAAATTAACTGGTGATGCTGATGTTTGTCTTTCAGTGACAGTGGGCATTATGATATATATATATATATATATATAAAATTGAAACCGTGGTCTGCTGCTCCAGATTAGACTCCGTAGCAGATGCCATGATTTGCTAACGTATCAATAATTGTCTGCATACCCATCAGTAAAATGTTTTTACAGCATTCTGCAGGCATCTCACTTAAATTATGTTTTGATTGAATACAGACCCTGAAATCGTTCTTCACACAAATGTTTGCATTTAGAAGAAGGAAATCCCACTATGAAAAAAGTTAAAACGGAAAAGAAATTTAGATGATTTTTTCTTCATGGGAAATTTCATTCATTTTCGAGCATTTGTAAAGTCAAGGAAGTAAACATAATGATAATGGGACTGAACGGTGAACCCGATCCAAGGATGGCATGAGAAAACATAATGGACTTTTCTCTCTCTCACATCACAATCATTGATTGATCGGCGCGATAAATTGACCAGAAAAACAAGGGAGGGTGTACTAATAATATTTGTCCCCAACCTTAACAATGTCCTCAATTGCATTCAGACAATCATAGACTTTTGAGACCCACATTTTGTTCTTATATGTAAATAAAAACCAAAGGCAGCAGCTACTGCGCAATCTAGATTAATATGCTCATTTACATGCTCCATCTCAATCTCTTTTTGTTAAGTGTGTTTTGAGACTTCTTTAGCTATAAAATTATTAATTTATACATAACCAAGATGTACTGTTTGCACATAAATTCCTTGTACCATCTAATCTTACGAAGTAGTGAAAACTGAGAGGTTCAAAGGAGAAGATTGTAACTAAATATACAAGTTTCACCAACTCTGTTTCTTGGCAAGTTTACTGAGTGAGATCGTCAAGTCAAGTTACTTATGTGAATGTTGTGATGGAGGTCATGGGCTAACTGCTTGTACATTCGGATAACTATGACCATGAAAACTTTCTCGGTTAGACAAGGAATTGGCAAGTCAAACTTATAATTGAATCGGCAAATTATTAAGGCCCCGTACAAAGCTTGTAATGTATGAAACGAACTAAAAAGATATAGTTTTAATCACCTAGCCCAATGAGAATTCGGAGAAGGATGATAACAGGTTTCCGAGAAATGTATCCAAAGTTGTCTACAAGTTGCCGGAGTTTATGATCATTAAAATGCAAAGAACGCTCCTTTTGTCTTTCCCAAACTTCTTCCAGCTTGGTGGCATTGGATGAGGGAAAAGCTTGGCTTTCTGATATGTTCCTGCTCAACATTCTCTTTAAAGGGCAGCCAAGGGCAGATGACAGAGTCAAAGAAGAAGAGGATGCTGAAAGATTACCATCATTGGCGACCGCAACTTGGCGATTATTATTAGATTCGGATAAATCTGTCAGATTGTCTAATCCAGAGTTTCCATCAATCACTTCCACCTCACCATTCAAGTAATTCTCCCACAGTACTCTCCGATGAACTCACTTGGGAATCTGCTGAAGTAACAACTGAAACCTTATCATTACTCAATAGAAGAGCTCTGCAAATTGGGCAATTTGAGTGAGACTGCAGCCACATGTCAATGCACTGCACATGAAAACCATGCCCACACTTGGGTAAATTCCTCCCAATATCATTGTCCTCAAATGCGCTTAAACAAATCACACACTCTAAACCATGCTTGTATTCTTCCATTTTGTAAACAAACAATGGAATGGTTGAAATGACAGAGGCATCGAGGCCCTTTGATTGAGAGCTTGGAAAGGTATTGTCAAATGTGAATGCACGTAAATGGTGGAATCGATCAGGGCGGAAGACATGAGATGCAGACACTGAAGAAGATCGACTTCTCTGGCGAGATTGAGCCAAGAACCGTTTGGCGTAGACATGGAGAAGCAGCACAAAGAGGATTACAAGGAGCAAAGATATCACCGCAGCTAGCATTAGATTGCCATCAAAGGAGGAAATGCTGTTGAGGGGATGAGAAAAATGGTTTGGGGTGTGTTTTGAAGAGTCAAGAGAAACCGACATTTTCAGGATGCGAAATGCAACCGTGCAAGTGGAAATTTGTGTAGTAAACTAAAGAGATGTGATAAAGATAGGGATGGACAGGTTTTGGTTGCGAGGGAAGTGGGGTTTTATGGTCATTAATGGCTGAACCGAACAAGAAGAATAATTAAGAAATCAATGGAATCTTCTACATATTAAGAAATTTTTAAGTGAAAGTCAAGTCGTTTCGTTGGGGATTAAATTATAGAAATTCTGCCCTTAAACGTCTGCGTCTTCATAGAATATAGTGTCCTTAAGTCAAAAGAGAATCCCATAATCCAAGGTGTAAATGAGACTCTTGCATTGGTTGACATTAAGGAATCTTGAAGGCGACGCTTGCTGTGTAATGTAATGGGTGATCGGATTCAATGTGATTGTTTTAGGGATCCCAAAGCCGAAGAGAAGATAGATCCTTTTATGACCTTTAATTTAAGCTCTCTCTTTATAACAACTTCCTTTTTGTGTCTTTTATGCTACATAATCATAATTGGAAGGACAAGCAAAGTAGGGCCACCGAACACAGCAGATCAGGGATCCCATGTGAATTCTAACCAGATAGAGTTTCCTTTTCCACTCCTTAACCCCCCCACTCCAATACAGTCCAGAGAAAGAAAACAAAGGCTTGCTCTGCTTCCACCATTTTTTTTACTGCATGCTTCGGGCAAGTTATCGAAGTTTGTTCGAGTAGGCTTGTGACTGCCTGACCCAATCCCTCGACAATGTACCCATTCCCGCGAGCCTGTGACGTAGTGGATCCCCTGGATTATTCAGGGCATAGATCAATCATAGTTGGATGTTAGGAGAACTGTCATGGAAAATTAGTCACGTTTGAGGCATATTATAGGTCCGATGTTTTATGACATTGTTAGAGCAAAACTGAAATGTTCTACAAGTAAAAAATTATTGCCAAGACAGTTACATTATTGTTAATATTATGTTTTGACAAAGGATGAATGAAAATTTCATCTTTAATATTTGGACAATCCAATTCTAGTGTCAAGAAAAACAAATTTCTTGAAGCGTGTTCAATCCATGAGTTTACATCTTTTTCCCCTGAACGCCCGTTGCTCCTATTTGTATTTGCATAATAGTATGAAGTGGAGCCTGTAAATTGGAACATATATTGTTAGTGTTTAATTTTATATAACAAAAGTTATAACTCAAAACACAAGATTATGATAATTCACAGCAGCTTTTAGATTTTCCCTTCGATCATGAAAGAAGCATCAAGTAGAGAAGCTGAAACCAACCATTGACCCTCTAACGTCTAACTCCATGGTAAAAATCACAGTAGAGGGGCTGAGGCTACGAAACTTTAATATAATTTTTTTTTCCCATGTAGTGGATCAAAGATGAAGTTCTGTCGGTTTCTATCGGACAGTGTATCAAGAAAAGAGACAGGAGCTGGGAGCATCATCCTTTTCTCGATCCATTTCAAAGAAAAAGCCTCTCTTTCACATGCAGAAAGCATGTAAAGAGAGGCAATAGTTAGTGAACCAGGAGAGAATAAGTACATGAAGACACACCAATTTCCACTTATCTTTTAATCGAAGTGAGGAATTTCTTTGATATAATGCTCTCTCTCTTTCAACACAACTTGTAATATGAAACAAATAACAAATCATTCAGTATGTATGTAACCAAAGAGCAGAAATAATATATATACACATATATATATATAAAACAAAAATCAGTTCATGTTTTTTTTGATCCAACACAAGTTCTTCCATGTAGCACCGGTTTAGAAGGCCGGTGATGAGAAAACGCTTATTAACACCATTAAATGAAAGACTCCTGTGCGTTCAATTTTCTCAACCCATAAGAAAGAAATCTAGCAGAGGGTGACAAACAGAGAGCACTTACAGATACTCCTCTGCCATATGCTTCTTTATTTCTTCTTAAATCATTCCATTACATAATCCAGCGCTAATCTCATCAAGTGCACGCCATTGTATCTAACAAAAGTCTGAAGGATAATATATCTGTAAATATACCAATATCAATAACAATTTGACTCGCTGTCAGAATTGTTCTCTGCGGGGTGCTGGCCCATGTCCATATCTACATTACTACCAAATCACAACAAATTATGTATTCTCAATTATAACGGTCTGTACTTCTCTATATAGACAGCTTGATGAGGTGTCAATGAATCTACGCCTTCTTAGTAAGGATTGAGGGCAACACGGTGAAACATGTAACATCCAAACAAACAGCAAAATTCGTAACATCCATAGAATCTCATTTATTCTAACCGTGAAGCCAAAATGTAGATCTTTGAGTTTGAGATAGACTTACACTAGTTGATCTATGGTTTGCAAGCATTTCTGTTCTTGAATTTTTAAAAAAATAATTTAGCAAGTGATGCTATCTCAAGCAAAAGTAATAACAGCCAATAAGCGTATAACTCCACTACTTAAGTATGCCAAAATTCTGAGTTTTATTATGATCTTATCAGACATTTTACACAATGAATTAAATTGCAAAAACTTGTTTGAAGTAATGAATTTTATATTTACGCACTAAAACTGGTGCACTTTTCCCATTTTCTGCATTTTTTTACCAGTACTAAACCGCTCTATATAAATAACAAAAAAAAAAAAAAAAAGGAAATGTCATGTATGTTGGTTCTTGGATTGTTTTTCCACATATCCCTTCCATGCATGAATATCTTTAGATGCTTGAAATTCAAGGAAAATTTTTTTTTACCTTTTCTTTTCTATCTTCTATCTATTCGGTTTTCTTACTTTTATTGCAACCCATGAACCAAAACCATGGGCAGCATCAATCTGTCATTACTCGGAATGATAATTTATTTGATCTGCTTCTAGCTGACTATGTTAAGCTAACGGGGAAAAGGATTCAAACAGTTTCTTTCAACGACCAAAAAATGAAAGAAATTTTAAATTCTTTCATAACATCCCAAAATTCTTGTGATCCACTTATTTAAGTAAGATATAGTTCCTTGACAACTAACAAAACTTCAATTAGAGTACATTCGAAACTCTGCAACGTGCTCTTAATAAAAAAATCCTCATCAGTTTCTCTATTGAGGATTTGGTGGGCGGCTATTTGCGACTGAGACCCTGGATCCCCACTCCAGCAGCTCTTTGCTCGTATCATCCTTGTGAACAATGACTTCTATAAAGCACAAGCAATCTTTCTTTTCACCTGTGGCTATTTCAATCGCTTCAATGAGATCCTCTTCACAGCGAACCTAGAAAAACAAAAGAGAACAAAGTCTAGAAGATGTCTCTTTTCACACCAAACAAGCACGCATGTAACCAATTAAACATTCTAACCTTTTTTGTCCAGCAGTTTCCTTCACCATTGTGAATTGCATCAACTAATCCAGTGTAGTTCCAATTCTTGATAACATTATAAGGCCCATCATGGATCTCAACTTCAATGGTGTAGCCTCCATTGTTGATTAGGAATATGATACTCTTTTGTCTGCATCGCAGCATAGTGGATATATCTTGTGCAGTCACCTGCCAAGAACAATGTTAATATATGACACCTGGAATCAACATTACAGAGCTTTGTGTATAGGGAAATTACTAGAAAAAAGTTGGAAAATGAAAAACTATATAATTAATCACACAGCCAAAATATCCAAGCGAACCTGGAAGCTTCCATCGCCGATGCAAGCTATCACACGCTTGTCTGGTACGGATTGTGCATATCCAAGAGTTGCTCCAACAGACCACCCAATTGAACCATACTGCATCTGAAATTCATACCTGCAACACCACCTTTTTTCTCTTATGTTTGTAAAACAGGCATTAAATACTGGCAAGGGCAAGGCAGCTAGAATATTTCTTACGTACCCACATCCTTCTGGTAGTCTCAGCTTCTGGCAGTTGAACCAGGAATCCCCTGTCTCAGCAATCACAGCTGTGTTACTTGAAAGCAACTTTTGTATATGGTGAAAAAGGACATTGACCCTCAAAGGATCTTGAGGGCCACATTTGAGAGGAACGCCATCTGGAATGAATATACGCTGGTAGTTTTCATAAGCAGTTGCATTGCGGTTAAGCCTTTTTGCAAGTGCTTGGAGAAAGTCCTTCATTAGGACACACCCAAAAGCTGGTCCATTAGCAATAACAACACGATCAGGCTGCACAATAATGGCTTTCTCTCTTTTAAGGAGGAGAGAGTACCCGACAGAGCTGTAGTCATTAAAGATTGGTCCAGCAAATAAGTAAGCATCAGCAGATTCCACAATTTCAGCGCAGAAAGCTGTGCCTACGGCACCCCAGTAAGTTCCAATGAACTGAGAGTGGTGTTCAGGCACTAATCCTTTTGCCGATGGCATCACAGAGATCGGATAGCCACAAGCATCTGCCAGTTCAACAAAGGCCTCACAGGCTTTTGCTACTCGGAGTTTTGGCCCTCCTATCATTACTGGCTTTACTGCCTTATTCAGGAAGGCAGCTGTTGCTTCCACAGCAGCTTCTAGACCCATCTTATTGCTCAACCTGTAACAACAAATCAAAAACGTATCCATACATGAAAATCTGGAAATGAAAAACCATTTCATGAACTTTAGAAAGCAAAAGATAAAAAAAAAAAAAAAAAACTGTACCTAGGAGATAGAGAGAATGGAATGGGCTCTCTAATGAAAGTAGGATGAGGAATTGCAGGCAAATTACAACTTATGCTGATGTATACAGGTTTACTTTCTTTCAAAGCAGTAGAAATAGCTCTATCAATCTGTTCATGCGCATCTTCCAAATTATTGACCACAGCCTGGAATTAGACCCAAAAATCAACAAGATCGGATTAGTACATAAAAGCAATATCCAATTCGACCATATAACAACTTAAATGTCTATGGCCATGCGAGCAGAAAAAGAAAGATATTAGTAATTAATTGGAACTGTATAACATGACAAGCACGAGTTTTCGAAAATCTTGAACAAATTAATTCAAGAGTGTCTCATACCTGATAGCAAGTAACAGTCTGGAAGCATCTTAGCTCTTGGGTAAAATCTGGTAAACCGATGGTATGATGGAGGATCCTATTAGTCCCATAATCATTGGTGTTGGGTCCTCCGACAATGCAAATAACAGGAAGATTTTCACTGTAAGCACCAGCAATGGCGTTGATAATGCTGAGTCCACCAACAGTAAACGTGACAACACATGCACCAACCCCACGAGACCTAGCGTATCCATCAGCGGCATAGCCAGCGTTGAGCTCATTGCAGCAGCCGATGTTGTTGAGCCCCGGCTCTGCAATAAGGTGATCAAGAAGGGTCAGGTTGAAGTCGCCAGGAACGGAAAAGACATCTTTAACCCCTATTTCGACAAGCCGGCGAGCCAGGTGGCGCCCCAGGGTAGCATCTGATGAGACAGACGAGGGAGCATGGGAGTTTAGGATTGAAGCTGAACCATTTTTGGGAGGGCAGCCTAGCATGCCGTTTGCAGGCTTGCATGAATCAAGCTGAGAACCAAGGGTGGCATCCATGTCGGATCAATAAAACAAACAGGAGAAACGAACAAAAAAAATGATAAGTGATTCAACTTGGATAGCTTTTTGCGTGGGTTTGCTTGGTTAAGGGATTGAGAAGGAGAAAAAATGGATCTCTGAAGGAAGAAAGTGAAGCGAAAATAAGAAGGGTTATTCTGTTGTCGAGATGGTGATGGTTAAAGAATGAAGTACATTTATTTATAGGAGGTTAAACGAAAATCAAGGGTTACTTTTCTTGGAGAAGACCCTTTCAATCGTATATGGTAATTAATTGTGCTATAAGACTCAGAAAAAAAAGGGTCATTAGAATTTGTAATTTGTGGCATTTCTTAAACATAAAATTTGCTATGTTCCCTAAACAAATTAGCTAAGTATATTAATCATTGACTCAATATTGGGTAATAAAAATAGAACTCAAGATCCTGGTTTAGTTATGCCAAGTACTTTTGGATACAACAAGAACTCAACTCGCACAATTCTTGTTCTTGTATCTAAACCGATGATGCGCGTTACGCATATAGATTACCTGACTATATAATATATTATAGAAATAAATGGAAAGTTGTTTTGAAACTTCTACATGTGAGAAAAAAGTAAAGACATCCTTTCACAAACCTTATTTAGTATACTAAGACTAAAATTTTCAGGGAATTAAGAATATATATACTAATATATGATCGATATATAGTCCGTAAGTAAAATTAGATGGAGTAGTGCATGAATGAAAAGAGAACTTAAACCAGCACATACAGTCATATACTTAATAAGCCTCCCTGATACTGTGCGTGGGGAATGTAAACAAAACAACATACCAAACTCACATTAACGGAATGAATTACAGAGAAAAATGACAAAACTGAAACCAAGGTCTGTCTCGCTAGCTAGCTTTAACTGCTATAAAAGGCAGGAGGTTTTCCTCTTGAGCCATAGATCAATGCAGCCAGAGCGTTATAAGTGCGAGCATGGCCTGGATTTTGGCTTTGTTCAGGGAGGCAGGCTCTTTTTATATTGTTTTTGTTGTTCATCTTTTAAAAATAGTTGGAATTTAACAGCAAACAATAAGAAGAAGATGATGATGTTGCTGATTAGGTGAAATTACTAATGTTGGTTTAGAATCATTAATACACACTGACCTTGGAATTGAATGTATAATTCTTAAATCAAATTAAATTTGCGAAAGGGTGGGAAGGAAAGCTACCATTTATCAAAATTACAAGTATTAGCAACTACTAAACTTGATTACTGTGGAATGTTGTTTGCAGCTAGGAAGCTCTTAGTATGAACATTAAATTTGGATCGCACGGACCAAACCACTTCAAATTCATAGACCCTATTGAAGGTGCACAAGGATCAAGTCATGATCCGAAAATTTTTTTATTTCTTTGTCTAGGCTTGATTCGAACTAGGCATAAGTAGGGTCTGGGTCAACATGATGACAAATTTTACTATTTAAAATATAAAAAATATTATTTTTATAATTATATATAAATGTCATTTATGTATGCTTATTTGTCCGACCGCACTGGACAGGTCTAGCCTTACAACATTGCTTGGTTTCACATGCCATTGAGGAACCTGGGTGGCGGGCATGACCTTAACCTTGTGGTTTTTTTTCCCAAATTGGATGGTCCCTCAATGTATACTTCGTATCAATGATCCCTTAATAATGATGTTTTTCATAAATTTTCTTATTTCCAAAGGTTATCAGTTCCCAAAGGAGTGGATGTTGGATATTTAGGTTTCTCCGAAAACCCAAGGTTAGTCATTGAAAATTACTTTTCTTTGTATAAAGAAAATAGTAGACGTTGAGATCTGAACTCAACTTATTAGATATATTTTTTAAAAATGATTGTATGAATTAACTGAGTAAAATTTTGATTTTAGTGTCGACAATTTTGGTGATGTTAATAGCAGGAAGCAATGGCCTCCTACTTCTACATGTAAAAGAAAGAAAAAAAAAAGAAATGCTCATTCCAAAGTAAAGAATAAACCAATACAATCTCAAACACGATGACAAGCGTACATTGAAGGTCAAGGACATATCCTTTTGCCACCCCAAAAACGAAAAAGGAAAATATATAATGAAAAAAAAAAAGCTTTAGTCCAACTCTTATTATATATACAGGAACAAGATACATTACCTCATATATTTCTCTTAATAAAGTATGGCATCCTCAAGGTTTTTCAGAGTGTGTTTTAGTGGCACAAGTAGAACCAAGAATTTGATAGTTAACATAGCGGCTCGGAGCTGATGTATGCGTAGACCCTTTTGGCATGCAACCCTTAACTCCTTTCTCCTTTAAAACCTCGTGCTTATGATTCACTTGCGGATTCATCTTCACGTAATCCACAGATGCAGGCCTCATTGTGCTCGGAACACTTGATGGGATGTTGCGGCCAGCCATAGCAACATCCGAAGAATAAGAAAATGTCAGGAGGAAATAGATGAAAATGATATTGTAAATTGTTGCGGCAGACATTTTTGGAGCGAGAAGCACTGTTTCAGTGGGAGCGGGTTTTGTTTGTAATGGTTTGGTTTCCCAGTGAATGGATCGGAGAGGTTTTTGAAAGGGTTTAATAGGAGAGGCTTTTTAAAAGTGCTGGGCAAGGAAAGTGCCAAAGCTGGGGGTTTTAAATAGCCTCGTGAGTAGCTGAACTTAAAGAAGATATGAAATAAATCATTGGTCTGGCTAGCGTTGCATTAGATTTGAAGAGTGAGGTGATGATGCTGAGCTGATCCAGTTGGTGAGGTGGGTTGCCTTTATTTGTTTTTCACTGCGGAAGGTATTGAGATGCCCGTGAGCTTCTTTTATTACACACCAAAATCTCTTATTTCAAATGCCCTAAACCTATGAAATTTCTTGATCTCACACTTTATTTGAATCTCCACAGCTACCGCTTTCTTGGAATAGTAAAAGATTTGGGAAATCTAGGTAATTTCTCTGTAATAATTAGGATTGGTTTCATACTATAGGAAAAAATAGATTGCAAGCGTTAACTGTTAAGAATTTTATTCTTATTTGTGACTACAATTAATTTAGCATTAAAGGAAGTTAATTTGTTCAGTTAGTAGACACTAGACTCATCAGATGCATTTCAAGGTAGATGCAACTCACAATTACTAGTATTCCACCCCCCCCCTCCGGCGAATAAGCAAACTGCCAATTTAAGGAGCAATAATAATATTTCAGAAATTAGGCCAATGACTTTGTATTGTTGGTTTTGTTTATGATACAGTTTCTTCGGTTCTTCCCAACTTCTTGTATTGATTGTTGCCTTTTTCATGTTGCAAAAATGTGGGCATTAAGTACAATTATAACCATTAATACCAATGGTGTAACATTTGCCAGTGCATTTATCAATCTTGTCCCTTCATCCCGGCCCAGCTTGTATATATGAGAAAAGATGAGCCATTTACTTAAATTTGCAAAAAGAATTATAACTCAGACACTGAATAAGCTTCACCCAAACGTATGATGGTAAGATTCAAATACTTGAAAATATGAAAAACTTGGAATCCTAAGTCGAGATTTTCTTGTTGGGGCTGCGTTTGAAATTAACAAAGCTGAGATAAGCAATTTAGTTAGTTAAACACATTTAGGAAAATTAGAAAAAGGTTAACAACAACTTTCTAAAAGTCAACCTTAATCTTGTTTTGTTTTGCTAACATGGATGCATTAAAGATAAAGGCCACTTGTCAAATGTAGTTGATAGATAGGTGAATCCAAGCTGAGGTTATACTCCAAAGATCTGAAGATCATAATCTCACATGTTGCCTTTCATTTATGACAATCTTTTCTTTTTCTTTTCGTGTTCACTTGCGTATAATAATATATAATTTACCTATTAATAAAAAGAGATATTATTAAAGCACCCGACAGTTCGACATTCATAGCTTCAACCCGTAACCATAATATTGACTACTAAACTCGACAACGGATTCATGGCTGGTTGGCTTGGTTCCTAACAGAATAAATATTGAACTATATATTGATCAAGTTTTTAGCAGTAGGTGAGAGAAGATGCATTGTTAAATGAAAGTAGAGAAGGGGTTTTAATTTCAACTTTTAAGCCATTTATGTTTGGAGATGTTGACATTTATTTGGATGCATTAATTTTTGTGGAGTAATTCAGAACCAGCCCTGGCTGTAATTTTCTGCGGTGCTAATTGGAGACTAGTTTCACGTTTTGTCTATGCATCTTTAAGTTTCGTGCCAATGTATATTGAATTACTTTCCAGAATTAGTGGCCCTTCAAATAAATGCTCATCAAGATTTCAACTGGCATGAACATAAAAACTGCTAGTATATATGCAGTAAGAACTTCGTAATCTCGTTATTGCGCTCATTTTTCAGAAACTGAACCAGAAATCAACAACCTTAATTAGTCAGACAGCCAATTTCAATATACTAAACACCCAAAGCAGAAGGCTGACACTTGGGGTTTTCATTGCATCAAGTGTTCGTAAAATTTGGATTAGTT
>JAQSVH010000013.1:93054-105134 GCA_029448705.1 Adansonia digitata
GATTATGACATAAGTTATGAATAAAATATATCGTTGTTTGTGAAAATTAATAATTTTATTATCAATAAATACAATAATTTTTTTAAAAAAATTAAAGTTTCTTTTCGCATATCATATAATTTATTGTTTAAAAACTAAGTCAATCACTAAAGCTTGACCAATATCAAAATTAACTATATAATTTTTATTAAATACATTTATAGTATGATGAAAATATTTTTAAATTTTCTCTAAACTTAATCTTTCTCATCGACCTTACTAATAGTAATCATATATATATATATACATAATTTATAGTATAATTCCCTTGTTTTATATTGGTTTGCCTTTTTGTTTTTATTTTCCAACTTAAAAAATGTTGACCTAATTTTTACACCTTATTATTGCACTGTAAGCACAACGAAATTGTCAACAAAACCAAAATAAATAAATAAAATTTTCTCCGAGTGGGTCCCTCGGAGCAATAAACAAAATGGCAGGTGGGACCGTGGATTCAAACGGTTCGAATGATGGCCCACGTAGTAATCGCAACCCTCGATAGCATAATGTGTCAACGTGGCGGACATCGAAAATACTAAGAGAGGGACCCTTGGTAAACAGAAATCCGGCCTTAAGAAAAATAAAATAAGTAAAAAAAAAAAAAACCTCGAGAAATCCTGAAAAGGCGAGGGCAAAATCCCGTAATAAGAAGAAAATCCAAAGGGCACAACAACGATAACGATAAATTTAAGTATTTATAAATTTATAATATATCATATTTAAACTATTTATATTTTATATAAATTTTAAAATATTTGAATATTTGTGTTATGGTTAAATTATTTTTTATTTGATATTATATTTTATATTCATATAAATTTAATAAATTAATAATTTATATTATATAAATTTTTAAATTTTATGTATTTATATTTTGATTTAATTATTTTTAACGTTATATCATATTTTAAATTTATTATTAATAGATCTACAAAAAATAATAATAATAATTTACAATATTAAAAAGGGATTTGCTTAAATGATTAAAAATTATTTTACTGTTAATTAAAGAAAATTTTTAATTTAATATATTACTTAATTCAAAAAAAAAAAAAAGTAACTTTTCAATAACATGTTTCTTACCCTTAACATGACCTTAACTAACGTCATTAAGCATATATTAATATTTTTCCTTAAAAATTTATAAATTATTTATTTTGAATAATTTTTATTATATTTAAATAAATTATTCTTTTAGATTAAAAATTAATTTTGATCTTTTTTTTTTCTTTTATAAATTATTTTAGTAAAAAAAATGAAATAAATAAAATAAAAGCCAGTAGCCAAAAAAGCCAAACTAAAAACCAATAAGAACCCTCTCTTCTCTTCGATTCTCTTACATTTTCTTTGTGGCTTTCTTTTGCTGTTGTTGTTTGTTCTTTCTCTTTTTATCGCACAATCTCATCCGCAGAGATTCGTCCTCTTCTCAATCCCTCCAATCCCCCTCAACCCTAACTGTAAGTCGTTTTTTTCTTCTTCTTCTTCTCGAATTCTGAAACCCTAAATTTCATATCAGGCATTTCGATCTTTTCCTTTTTTCTTTTTCAGTTATTTTTGTAAGATCCCTGATTTATTTTTCTTGATTCTCAATTACGAAGTCTTGATTCATCGGGGGTCTTTATGTTCTTTTTTGTTTGTTTCCTTATTTTCTTGATTTATTATATTGTATCTAGGTAATTATCGATTTGGTATTGGATTGGGGATTCGATTGTTTTAACTTTTTTATGGGAGATTGATTTGGTGACTTCGTTTTGTTGATCTGCTGAGTGGTCGGGGTTTGTTTTGATGGTTACTGTGTTTTTCTGGGAATTTGGGGGTTTAGATCATTAATGTGAGGAATGTGATTTTAGTGTTTTGATTTGCGATTTATCTAAATGAAGTGTACGATTTTGACTGTGGTATTTCTTAAATTTCGTAATGTAATGATAAAATGAAACTGTGAAGAATTTATTGATTTAACTCTTTTGATAATGCAATAGAGATTTCGCTGACTCTACTTGTAGAGCATACGATTAGTACTTTTTTTTCTTTTATGTAATTATTTATTTGTTTTGGGGTTTCAGGCAAACATGAGTGACCAGGGAGAAAAGACCTGCCCCCTTTGCGCAGAGGAAATGGATTTGACTGATCAGCAACTCAAGCCTTGCAAATGTGGTTACGAGGTTTGAAGCAAATTACTCTTTTGTTTTCTCTGTTACATGTGTTTGGCAATACAAATTAGAAAAGAAGGAAAAAGAGATAATAAGAGTGACAGAGGGAGCGAAAAAGTGGAATTAATGTGCGCCATAACCCTTATAATGTCTTGCTTGTTTTCTATCTCTACTTCGTGGCAGATCTGTGTCTGGTGTTGGCATCACATAATGGATATGGCTGAGAAGGATGACACAGAGGGAAGGTGTCCGGCATGTCGCAGTGCTTATGATAAAAACAAGATTGTAGGGATGGCTGCTAACTGTGAGAGGTTTTAAAGCACCCATACATCTTGTTCGCATTAAAGATATTGCCGTAGTTAACTGCCATTGTCTCATGTATAAACTTTTTCCTCTAAGCAGGTTGGTTGCTGAAATTAGTTCTGAGAGAAAAATGAAGTCACAAAAGGCAAAGGCTAAATCATCTGAAGGAAGGAAGCAACTGAGCAGTGTGCGAGTTATTCAAAAGAATCTTGTTTACATAGTTGGATTGCCACTTAATCTGGCAGATGAAGATGTACTCTCTCTTTCTTTCCTCCTTTTGCACTGTGCACTTTCAAGCTAGCTTTTATACTTGTATCATGACCTAAAAATGTAACTCTTTTGCGCAGCTTCTCCAACAGCGAGAATATTTTGGCCAATATGGGAAAGTTCTAAAAGTGTCTATGTCGCGGACTGCAGCTGGTGTAATTCAGCAATTTCCAAACAATACATGTAGTGTGTAAGTGGAGAAATCTCATGTATTTGGTTTTAAATCTTCCAAATATTAAGATGTACTTCTTTCATGTGTTGGATCTCTAATAGAAGCATATTATATCATGTAGTTTGATTTCTTTACAGAGGAAAATTTATCTTTTCTTTTTTTTTTAGTTGTCTTTCTGCCTCCTTTGTACTTCTGTTGTTTAGAATTTCCTTTTTCAAGTTACATCGTTTTATCCTTTTTACAGATATATTACTTACTCAAAAGAAGAGGAGGCAATTCGCTGTATACAGTCTGTCCATGGGTTTGTCTTGGAGGGTAGACCATTAAAGTATGAAAATATGTTTATGGAGTTTTCTTCTTTTGTTAGCGGTTGGATGCATACTTGGTCCTGATTATCGTCTCTAATAATTGGAATATTTCTTTTAGGGCATGCTTTGGTACAACAAAATATTGTCATGCATGGCTGAGAAATGTGGTATGTTTAGAAGTGATTTTTGGTTCTTTTGTTTTATAGGGGTAAGATTTTTTTTTATTTATTGCTTATAGGTTTAGAAACTAGTATATAACATGTAATTGTGGGTTTTTTTCCTTCTTTTTTTTTTTGGGCGGGGGGGGGTTGGGGTTTGTTTCAGCCTTGCAGCAACCCTGATTGTCTATATTTGCATGAGATTGGCCCTCAAGAGGATAGTTTCACGAAAGATGAGATTATATCAGCATACACAAGGTATATTTACTATAGATGTCATCTCTTTTCCCTTTTTTTCTTCAATTCTTTTATATTAGTAAAAGCCAATTAGAGCTGTGATATAAATTATATTAAGGGAAGGACGATGACATTAATTATAGGGAAGCTAACTTCTGCAAGGGACTTTTTGACAGCTTTACTTCTATTCAACCCAATTTTATCTTTTTTGGTTTATGGGTTCCTCTATCATCATGATGATCCTTCAATATGTCTTCCCATTGCTACTTCCTGTGTCCTCACCTTTTCTTTTGCAAGTATAAATGTCAAAAGGTTTCCCCTCTTTGAAAAATTGGTTAACTATTGTAGTCCTCACTATTCAAAGAGGGGCTTCAAATCGATATTTGGATTTTTTGGCTCCATTCTAACTTTTTATTGCGTCATTTCAATTCTAAGAATGCATTCCAGGATCTCTCGGAATTTTGAGTAATGTTTTCTCTTGGATGATTAATATACTTACTTAGTTGTTTAAAGGAGTAGGGTTCAACAAATAACTGGTGCAACAAACAATATGCAACGGCGTGCTGGAAATATGCTACCTCCACCAGTGGATGATTATTGCCCCGGTAGTTCTGCTTCTGCTGCAAAACACATTCCTAAAATTGCTCAAAACGTAAGTTAATGTTTTTTCAACTTCCAAACAAAGATGGAAAGTTAAATTCTTATGTGTAGAATCTAGGAAAATAGTGAAGCTGCTCTCTACTTCCAACTTCTATGCTTATCCATGCGCTTCTTAATAGTTTGTTTTTATCTCGGGTAATTGCAAGATTCTTAATAGTTTGTTTTCTTCTTGGATCATTGCAAGAAGATTTTGTCAAACAATATGGTATTGGATTGAGCTGGGGATTAGTTGCAGCACCATCTTTGCCTGGCCTTAGCTTTTGAACCTGACATTGGTTGTGATTTGTTTATGTACAGAATACAACGGTGAGCATTTCTAAAGGTTCTCCGCCAAATGGAAGCTCTGGTAGATCTATTGCTCTACCTGCTGGAGCATCATGGTATGGCATTTAATTTGTTCTCTGACTCTTTGCAATGTTAATTTCTCATGCTAAAAATTCTGAATCGTTCTGCCAGGGGAATGCGGGCTTTAAACCAGTCACAATCAGCTGTTCTAGCATGTTCCGATGGACCTTATAAGCCAAAGTCTGATTTGGTTAGCAGCACATTACCATTTTCATCTGTAGGAACAAACACAAATCAGTCTTGTGCATTACATGGTGAAGTTATAAAGAAGACATCTGAGGAAATTCATGCTGTGAATGTGAAGGGTAAACCTGATTTGTTAAAACCTTTAAAACAGAATGATGGTTTAGAATGTCGAACTACCACACCAGAGAAACCTACAACACCTAGTATAGTTTCTGCTCCAAAATCGTTGAGCAACCAGATGTCTTGTCCACCAGCATCAAATTACAATGACCAGGGTACTAATATACCATCAACTGTTACAAGCTCCATCTTTGACGATGCTGGGCAACAATTTATTTCCTCTAGTGAGAAAACAGGTAGTATTGCTATTGCTGATGGGAGGATACAGAGTTTGTGCTCTAATATGTCAACATTGACCTTAGATAGGATTGCCTTGAATGGACATTCTGATGTAGTTAGACCAAGCTGTTCAGCTTCTAATCATGGATTGAGCAGCTTACCTAGTGGTCAGGGGTTACAACAGTGCTATACTGAGTACTATCGAGAACCTTTAAGTTCAGCAGCTGCTGGTAGCTCTGTGACATCTCCCAATGGGGTGTGTGCTTCAAAAGAGCAGTCCGATTGGAGAACTGATACTCAAACTCAGGTAGTGGTAAATACAAGTTCCGAAGTAGAGGAAGACGTATTGTCTTTTGATAGTCAAAGAATCAAGGATCCAGAAGTAATTAGCCATTCAAGTTATGTACCAAATTCAACAATTTCGCTCCATTTATCAAATCATTCTACGTCTCATTCTTTGCAACAAAGTGAGGCTTTTGGTGCTGTTAATTTGAATGCTGATAATCTGTTTGTAGATAACAAAGTTCGTGACAGTTTACATCTTCACGGGTCTAGTGTTTCTTCTTTATCAAATGGATACACTGACAAGTACATAACCAGTAGTATCGGTTCTGATATTACCACTCAAGGTTCGCTTCTGCTTTCAAAAGAAGGGAAAGGGAAGCAGATGGGAAGATTCCTTGGTAATGCTGAGAGCAATGCTGTCAAAGATGCAGGAGAGAGCAGCATAATTTCAAACATTTTGTCACTAGATTTTGATACATGGGATGAATCCTTAACTTCGCCTCAGAACTTGGCTAAATTGTTTGGCGACACTGACAAGGAGCCCAATTCTTTCAAATTATCTAGTTCCTGGAAGGCACCGAATAACAATCAGTCCAGATTCTCGTTTGCAAGACAGGAGGATTCTAAATATCATCCATGTGATGCTGACTCCTCATTTAGTGTGTTTGGGCAAATGCCAAGGAACCAGCCTTCTAGCCAGGATCTTGTGGAAAGCAGGGATCTCTATCTAAATAAGTCTGGAATTTCAAATGGTCTTTCTTCCAGTAACTTTAAGGAATCTGACAAATTTACCAGCAGTCCTTCCGTTTTCTCTTCTAATAAGCTTTCTGGTGAGTGTTTAGGAATTTCTCTGCTCCTTCTATGTTGAATTGTGCCATGAACTTAGATGATATTTGCTATCTGAATGTTGAGTGGTATCTGTTGTTTATAAATTATAATCATGCAACAAGCATGCGCAACAAGCATGCTCATAATTAGCTCTTTAACATCATAATGGATAAAGGAGTTGGTTATAATTAGATTTTTCATGTTGTCTGCACTGTTCCATCAGTGCTTGACAATTTTTTTTTTCTGACTGCTGATTATACCAAGTGACTTGTGTTCTGATTATATTCTGTCTGCACTGAGCATTGTTTCTTCATGCCATTTTTTAGATTTTTGTCCAAATATGGTTTGGTTTTGTTCATACTGATGCTTTATTCAATGTTGTGTAGCAGTTTCAAGAGCGCAAATTTCAGCCCCACCTGGATTTTCTGTTCCTAGCAGGGCACCACCTCCAGGCTTTCCTTCTCATGAGAGAGTAGACCCTGCTTTTGACACCATATCTGGTAAGCTTCCCTTTTTATTTTTTGGTTTGCGATCTTTGTCTGTTTGTTGACTGCAAATTAACTTTGACTGCTTTTTTGTTAAGGAAATCATTTGATGGACCCTTCATCCCTGATAAGAAATTTTTATCAGGCTCCGGCGAGTAGTGTTATTAGTGGCCCTGAAGACATAGAATTTATTGATCCAGCAATTTTGGCAGTTGGTAAGGGTAGACCTCAAGGAGGGCTCAATAATTCAGGCTTAGACATGAGACCAAATTTTCCACCACAGTTAGCTTCCTATGATAATGAGGCCAGACTTCAACTATTGATGCAGAGATCTCCTTCTCGTCATCAAAACCTGAGATATGATGTTGGAGATAGCTTTTCTTCTCTTAGTGACTCGTATGGCCTTCCTTCTAGGCTGATGGATCAATCACAAGTGAACAATATGTCCTCATTTTCACAGTTGTCTCTCCAACAGTCGAGGAATGTACATATGTCGAATGGTCATTGGGACGGATGGAATGATGTTCAGGTTGGAAGCAATCTTGGTGTGACAGAGCTCCTTAGAAATGAGAGACTGGGATTTAACAAGTTTTATTCCGGTTATGAAGATTCAATGTACAGGATGCCCACTTCAGGTGATCTATATAACAGGACATTTGGAATGTGATTTTTGTTAGAATCGAGATGTTACTTAAAACGGCAGTACTATGCTAACTGCTGGGAAGTAGAATGATTTTGTGCAATCTTGATGGCATGTTGAGGATGGAATGTTGATTTGTAACTGGTCTTGTTGAGCAGCCTTATGAAGGATCAAACTGCTGATAATTTGGGCCGAAAAGGCAGTTTCTGCAAACGAGGAGGTAAATGAGGAAATATGTCAAATTATTATTATTGTTTTTTCTGCTGAACTGGTCTGCACCTTCATGCATCCTTCCAAAGTTGGGTGTAAATGAGACCTGTTCTTGCATGCAACTCGAGTTTGACTTGAAAAAAATTCAGACCCAGTTAGGTCATTATTGGTCGAGATCGAGCTGTTGAGTAAGGTGAATTTGAGTATTTTAAAACTTAAGTAAAGCTTGCGAGCTTAATTGAGCTTTTTATTTTTAATTGGTATTAAAAAATTTCAATTTGAACTCGAGCTCAAATAATCGAGTTTGAACTCAAGCGTGAGAATCATGCTTTTTTCTTACTAGGTAAATGAGCCTATGCAGGTGAGCTTTCAGTGGTTGGATTTTTATTTCGAATTGAGCTCAAGCATTGAATGTGATACTCAATCTAGTTTGGCCTAAGCTTCAAGCCTCGAATTTCAAGTTGAGCTCAAGTTGCATAACTTGAGCAACTTGAGCTTAAGCTTGGTTTAACTCGATTACACCTTTGTTGTGTTAATTATTAAGGGGTTTTTCTGAAATATTGCAGGTGAAGTGAGAGCTTCTGCTGTATTCCTGATATAACAATCATCGATTGGTACTGCAGAGTGGTGTATACGATCCTTTAACTAAACTGATAGGTTGATCCTCTCGTGATGCTAAATGTTTTGCTGCAAATTATTACCCCTCCCAAAGTAAAATTTGGTGATCGCTATTTCTCTGACAAACTAAATAGATCAGATATAACAATTAGTAGAGTTTTGTCTGATGTGTTCCATTCATGGATTGGAATTGCAGTGGTGGCTGGCTGGCCCCTCTCTTGTAATCCCTTTAAATTATTGTTAGTTTTGATGTAACGAGTACTTATATTGAGCTATATGAGTTGGTTTAAAGAGAAGTGTTTTTGCTCTTGGTCCTAGTGAAACCTCTCACTAAGATTTTTACTTTGTTATTGTTTGGGTGTTAAAGGGCCATTTTATTTTGATATCAATGTGATATATTATTATTGTTATTATTAAGATATAATATTAGATATGGTACAAATATATGACAGATCGTTAAAAAAAATAATTTAAATACGACATAATATGATAAAATAATAAGTGGATCTTGATTTATATGATAAGAACTATTATTAATGTATTTAAATTGGTATGAATATAAAAATTTAAATATGATTATGACATCTGCATATAACTTGGATATGATTGGGATGATGATTTGCCTGTCGAGGTGACGAGGTTCATTTACATTGGGGCAGATTGGGCCTTTTTATGAGTAATTATGGTCCATTGAAAGTATGGACATCCAAGCATGTCATAACATATATTAATTAATTCAAAAGGAAGTGAGGAAAAATATTTTAATTAATTTAATATTGAGTTATGAAATAATACATATTTTTATATAGTTCAATAATTTAGATTAATTTATTTATATTTCCTAGCAAAGAACATTTTACTTTGCAATTGCGTATGTTTAGGGGCTTTGATCGAAGAGTAGAATACTATTTCTATTTATTTTCTTATTTATGTTCGATGTATTAGTTTACCAATGAATTAGATAATGTTATCTCATTAAAATTAAAATTATTTATATTTATTTTAAAATTTTTTAATAAATAGTATTATTTAATTTACTGATAATATATAAATATATAAATAAATATTATCAATACATTAAATATAAAAAAAAATTATTTTCTTTGGATCCTCTGGCTTCTCATGGGATATATTATGCTCTATAAATCAATTTTACAAAGACAAAAGAAGTCGAAATGCGTGATCTATCGGGGAGGAAAATAATTGCTTTTGTAGCAGTTGAAAAGCATTTTGGTCTCCCTAAAGGACACCATTGCTTCCCATCTAAATTACGAACAAGTCACCACATTGGGTTTTGACTGATTTGATTACCCTCAATTCATCATTTCATGCATTGGATTTGAGTTTCTGCCTTTTCTTTTTCTTTTTTTGTTTTTCCCTCTCTAAAGCTGACCTCAGCACCACAACCCTAAATTATTATTATTATTATTATAAAAAAAACAAGGAGAAAAAAACAAGTTAGCAGAAATACGTGGTACGCACGAAGGCTATAAGCCCACATTGCTCCCCACCAATTTGGGTGCCTCAAATGTTTTTTTCTTCCTAAGAGTTGGATGAAAAATTACAAAAGAAAAAAGATCTTCAAAGATCAAAATGAAACACCTACACTCCACTTTTCCATAATTAGAAAGGTCGAGAACCCATTTTGCCCCTGCCTTTAATAGAGATGTAGCCGAGTTGAATCGAATTAAAATTCTTTAAAAAAAAAAAAAATCAAGTTTGTCCTTGCCCTAAAATTTGAAGTTTAAAATTCTACTTAAAATTGAAATTCGAGATCTGAAACCCAGCTTGAACTCGATATTCAAATATCAAAATGCGAATCCCACACTCCCACTATTTCCCACTAAACAGGCCAACAACCCTTTTAGTCCCTTTTCCCTAGCAATAAAGAGGTTGGGTTAGGTTTGGGTTGGGAGAGCAATGAAGATAAGATAGAGAGAGTAAATGAGGATCCAACTTTACTTTGGGCCCACCACTTGTTTCAAACCCATTCAAATTTCAAACATTAGTTTGTAGAACACAATGAACCGCAAAAACATCAAAAAACCTTTTATATTATCATCCTTAAGAGATCAATAAATTGAGATTTCGAATCATAGAGTTTGCGATCCCTTCTTTCACCTCATATTTTAACTTCCTTAATAATAATAAAAAAAAAGACTGATTGGGTATTTTTCATTGAAATTTCCTTTTTATTATATATTATTTTTTTATTATTTTTACATGTTATAATCATATTTAAAATTATATATAATTTAATATTGTTAATAATTTGTGATATATGTTCATTTCTTATATTTTTAATTTTGTGTTTAAAACTATGGAATAAAAAAATTTCACATAATATTAGTAATAGTTTCAGTTAAATTGCAAAAAATAATGCATTTCACATGAAGTGTTCGAGACCTCAATAATGATATAAGGTCATTACAACTTGGAACCCAATTTATATATGTAATTATTTTTATGAGATAACTTTTAATCAATTTGAGATTCGACTCTCAACATCCACTTTTTCCTTATTCTTGAACCACAAACTTTTTGTATAAAAAAATAGAAGAGTCACTTAAAGACCTTGGGACTTCGACATTTTGTCAATTTGGGCTACCCAGCCATGCCCAAATTAATATTTAATAATTAAAAATTTATTTAAATTTAATTATAAAATATCTAAATAGTAATTTTAAAATAATTTTATTTTTTATTAATTATAAATAATAAATACTGATAATTTAGACATATCAAATTAAATTCAAACTTAAATAAAAAATTTAATATTTTTTTGATAACGAACGTCCGAGCAAACACTTGTAGTCAATTAACAAATTGTTGAGTGGAGTAGAAATATTGAGTTTAGGGATGAAATATGGACACAACATGTGCTTCAAACAAAACACAATCTAAGACATTACAAACGACAAACAACATATCGATTTTCCAGATATCTGTCTTGTCCTGAATTTCTCAGCTGTCTTGTTTACAGCTACAATGCAATGCAACATGATTCATGGAATTTTTATGTACTCTTTTTTTCTTTTTCTTGGAATTTAGTGGTTGGATGGGCTATCTCAAGATTCATTATATGTACTCTTTTTTTTTTTTTTAATCCCTGATAATGCAATTAAGGTTTTTTTTTTCAAATTTTTTCTTTCGACTTTATTTATTTTTTAAATCGAACATTGACTAATAGATAAACCTTTTCATAGTGGAGTAGCTCACACAATTTATATCGGGTTGGGCCTAGTTAAAAGTAATTAAAATCAGTTCGACTTAATCTCAATTACTGTTAAAGTAATATTTTTTATTATTTAAATTTAATTATAAATATTAATAATTTTTTAATATTATTTTTAATAATGATAATGATATAAATTGAATCATCTTGATTCCAACCTAAAAAAATAAAATTTTATGAGCTACGAACTCGACGTAATCCGATCATGAACACTTGCATTAACTAAGACAGCTTCATTTCCTTAACAACTCCTTAAAAATATTTTTTTTTTGAAAAAAAAAAATGTAGGCCTTGTTTGATGGGTGGAAGAAGTGAATGAGTTAAGTTGTAATATTATTCTTAAGCTTTTTAAAGACATTGAAGCCAAAATGTCAATCAGGATTATAATTTTTTAACCTAAAAGTTTAAGAAAAAAATTCTTTAAAACAAAATCAAAAATCTTTTTTGATAAAAACTAATTGCATCAAAGTGCCCTATCACTTTCATATTTCAATCATTACAAGGTCAAATGCTTGTCTCCAAATTTAAGGTTTCCAATCCTTCAATAATACATTTAACACAATCCTTATAAAAATTAATATCTTAACGTTAAATCTAAAATTTAATTTAATTAAT
>JAQSVH010000013.1:300202-318626 GCA_029448705.1 Adansonia digitata
TTTCACACAATGTTCAAAATTATTATATTTACAATTTAGCACGAGTCATGATGCGTTTTCGAGCTAAACCAATATTAATTAATTGGGTTAGATCAATCTTAAACTAAACCAAACCAAACCAAGAACCAACCCAATGAATTTGGGCTAGACCCAAGCTTGGCTCAAAATCAACACGCTAGCTAAATTTGTTTAAAAACTGAGTTGTTCTAATCTTGATCTAAATTTTTTTGGTTATGTATAATATTTATAAATTAAAATAATATTTTTTATTTAAATTTAATTATAAAATATATAAAATTAACATAAAAATATTTTTAATATTTTATTAAAAGATAAATAATAAATTTAAAGTGAAAAATTAAATTAAATTCAAGATAAAAATTAAAATTTTTAAATTGGGACTTGAGTCGTGGACATAAGCTGGCTAGGATTTTATCACTTTCACTAAACCCCTATATATGTATATATGGCCGCAAAAATCAAAATCCGCGGCTAGAGTCTCTCTCTTCTCTGGCTGGTTAACTCTCTTGATTTACTTTAACTACTATTTCTTCGAAGATCTAACTTCAATTCGTCAAATTTCCAATTTTTGATGACTAGAAAACTTTCTTTTATAAGTAAATTTTGTAGTTTTTTTCTTGGAAAGAACTGAGATTCAGAGGTGAGGTGAATTTTAATTATTTGTTCATTTTTTATCCTTTTTTTTGTATTTATTTTATTTTGATTTTATTCTCTCGGATAATTCTGAAATTAAATTATCCAATTTTACGCATGGATTTCTGATAAATCCCCTCTTGTTTAGTCTTTTTATTTACTGAAATTGGATTAGAAGGGTTTGGCTCCATTTTATCACTTGCGTTTTTGAAGGATAATCTGTTGGGTGCTTTCACTTATAAAACTAATTGTAATTAGTTTTTACTCTCATTTGGTTCATTGATTAGACTGGTTTTTTTGACCCTCAATTTCTTTGATGTTGGAAATTTTGGACTATCATTAGTAGAATGGGAATTATTTGCTGTTTCTGGATTGAAAATGTTCTATAGTCCGAATCTTTGACCTGAACACGGCATTGTTTTGGGGTGTTCATTTTGTGATTATGAATTTGGACTATCAATTTCTTTAATGGTGGAAAATTTGAACCTAAGCTGTAAATGTTAAAAGTTGTTAATTTGGACAATTATTTGTAGTATGGAAATTATTTGCTGTTTCTGGATCGAAATGTTCTACTCCAAAGCATTGACCTGAACTCGGCAATGTTTTCTGGCGTTCATTTTGTGATTACGAATTTGGACTATCAATTTTTTTGACGGTGAAAATTTTGAACTTAGACTGTAAATATTAAAATTGTGAATTTGGACTATCATTGTAGTATGGGAAGTATTTGCTTTTCTGGATAGAAATGTTTCTACTCTGAAGCATTGACCTGAACTTGGCATTGTTTTGGGGCATTCATTTTGTGATTAAGAATTTGGAGTATCAATTTCTACAATGGTGAAAATTTTGAACTTAAAACTGTCAATGTTAAATGAATTTGGACTATCATTTGTAGTATGGGAATTATTTGTTGACCTGTACTCAGCATTGTTTTCGAGCGTTCATTTTGTGATTATGAATTTGGATTATCAATTTCTTTAATGGTGGAAATTTTGAACCTAAAGCTGTAAATGTTAAACTTGTGAATTTGGACTATCATTTGTAGTATTTGGAATTATTTGCTGTTTCTGGATTGAAATGTTCTAGTCTGAAGCATTGATCCAAACTTGGCTTTGTTTTCTGGTTTTCATTTTGTGATTATGAATTTTCTACGTTACCTATATTAATCCTTTATTATACTATCTTGGGAAGAATGTGGTTGTTTGTTATCGACTTGATTATTATTATTATTTTTTAACTGAAAGATTTTTGATTTCTTATTTATAGTAAGCTTCAGAGTGATGCCCTCAGAGAAGCTATTTCGACCATTGTGACTCAGTCCAAGGAGTGAAAATGTAAGCTTACCAAAGTCATTGAACTCCAGATTGGGCTGAAAAACTATGATCCCAAAAAGACAAGCGTTTCAGTGGTTCCGTGAAGCTGCCACACATTCCTAGCCCTAAGATGAAGATCTGCATGCTTGAAGATGCTCAACACGTCGAAGAGGTAATTTTACAGCTTTCCTAGGTAAAACATTTTGATTGCTTATGTTGCTTAGAAGAATATTTCTTGAAGTACTCGTGTCCGATGCATATTCAGATTTGGTTTTGGGATTCGATCCTCTAAGGATCCTCCAAATATATGGAAATCTTGAAAAAAAATTGAAAATACTCGAGTTGAATATGTTCCCAGGTCTGACACTTATACCTGAGTTTGGGTAACATGGATCTAAAGTCTTCTATTGTTTGAGTGGTCATTTGTGCAATGGGATATTTTTGTTTTAAACACTCTGATGCATACCGCAGGAGGAGAAGATAGGTATGGATTATATGGACGTCAAAGCACTGAAGAACCTAAACAAGAACAAGAAATTGGTCAAGAAGCTCGCCAAGAAGTAATCATGCCTTTTTGGCTTCCGAATCCGTCATCAAGCAGATCCCTCGTCTCTTGGGTCCCGGTCTCAACAAAGCAGGCAAGTTTATATTGGCTTTTTTATCGTACATCCGTTTTGGGTGTTTTTAATGTTGTACTCCCCTATATTGCTTTGAATTTGATTCTTCATTTTTCTTGAAGTGCTTGTGTTTGATGCATTTCTGAATACGGGTACAAGTATATGATTCTTCAAAGACCATTCGAATATATTGGAAACTTGGAAAAAATTGAACATACCCTTGTTTATAGGTACTCCCTGAGGCATTTGCAGGGAGACTGAGTTAATGCATTTTGCATTTGCGATTTGCAATTTTTGAATTGTGATTTCTTACATTGATGATTTTGTGCAAAAATGCCAGGGAAATCCCCAACCCTTGTAATTCACTGGGAATCGCTAGAGTTGAAAGTGAACAAGACGAAGGCGATGGTGAAGTTTCAGCTGAAGAAGGTTCTTTGCATGGGAGTTGCTGTGGGGAATTTAGAAACGGAGGATAATCAGATATTCCAAAATGTTCAAATGAGTGTCAATTTCCTTGTTTCATTGTTGAAGAAAAACTGGCAAAATGTAAGTTCTCTTAAGCTTATTGTTTGTTTAGGCTACTTGGTTATTCCTTCCACATAATATACGAACACATGAACATGACATGGGAAAAACACGATGCAAAACACGACACAACACTAAGAAAATAACACGGATACAACACCAATATATGAACGTGTTATATAAAATTATATGAATGTATAATACTTTAAACACAATTATGATATGTGAAAGTACATGAATATGATACAAATACACATGGGTTGTCTGGGATCATTTGATTGAATTTATGTTTGATTTTGCAGGTGAGGTGCCTCTACGTGAAGAGGACCATGGCTCCTTCAGACAGAATCTTTTGAGTTGATATTTACCTTTGATTAGAGTCATGTAGGGATTAATATTAAATCTTTTTTTTTTCTGAAACAGAATGTTTCAAATCTCCATCTTCATAATATTGATGATTACGGCTGCTGACTGTCTTGCTGTATGATATTATCTTGTTTTGACTCTTCATTTTTTTCAAAGCGTCTTTGTCATATGCTTGTTTCTTAGCACATTTTCTTTTATAAATATAAGGATATAAGCTTCTAAACTTTTTCCAAATACATAAAAAAAAACCTTAAAAAAAAGGGTAAACATATTGTATTGAATATATATCCTTATGAATAACATGAATTTGGGACTGTTTTGGATTCTCGGCACATCCAAGTTCAAGTAATATAAGTTGCCGTGAATAACTAATCTGTCAAAACGGACTTTTATCGGAGAAGCTTTTTGGATTCAAGTGCCGGAAATATAAAGTGTGTGTATATATATATATAATGAGAAAAAAATTTAGAATGGAGAATATGTATGTAATCACTACTAGAGTTAATCGGGTTTAAGCTTTTATTTTAATAATTTGTTTTGGTGTGAATTACTATGCATGTAATAAAAATAATTTTTTATTTAAATCTAATTTTTAAAAATATTTAAATATTGATATAAAATAATATTTTAATAATTTTTAAATAATAATTCAAGCTAATGAGTCGAATTTAACAAAGAAAAAAGATTAAAAAATATTTGAGTTCCACTCGCCAATAAGCAAGTCTATTGGCGATCGTGCAATTTGAAAGATGGATCGAAATGGTTAATTGAAGATATCTGTAATAATATCGTATATCTAATGTATAAAATAAAACAAATATTACAATAATAATGAAATCAAAGATAAAATAACAAGATAATAAAAAACAATGCAGAGTAACCATGTTCTATGTTCCTATTGATCTTGTCTATAAATAATATAATACTGGATCTTCCAATCAAGCCGACCTTAGCTCAGTTGGTAGAGCGGAGGACTGTAGTGGAATCATGGCAATCCTTAGGTCGCTGGTTCGAATCTGGCAGGTCGGAAAGTGTTCTTTTTTTTATTTATTATTAAAATTAATATAATTTAGTATTTTCCCAATTTTTTTTGCCTCTGTAATAAATAAATTTACTGTTGATATCATCGATAATTTATGTATTCGTATTATTATTATTATTATTATTTATTTTTTATATTATAATTATTTGAAAAGTTTGTTATATATTTATAAAAAATTTAATATATTAATAATTTATATTATATGTTTTAATATATTTATATATTTATATCATATTCGTGTAATATTTTATATTATGATTTAGTGTTTTTTTCTTATTATATTGTGCCACGTAAACTTATTGTGTTCTATCAAGACATATGATTAGATTCATTTCGTATTTTTTATTTTTATATGTTATTTGTGTTTAAGATAAAATAAGAGATTCTCTTACATTAATATAAAACTAAAATAATTTTACACACTTATATAACTTTTTATACGACTAACACTTAAACAATTTAACAAGATATTTATACTCATTATGCACATATATATTTATATAAAATTTTAATACATTAATAATTCACATATATTTTCATTCTCATATTATATCTATATTATTTTTATATTATATTATATTTAAAATTTTTTATATTACATTCATATTATTATTTAATTTTGGAGTCCGATTTAAAAAAGCCTTTGGAGTTTGGCCTGTCAACGGCTGCCAAAAGCCAAAAACCCCCTCTAAAATCTTCGGAGGCAGACCAGAGCCAACTTTCTCTCTCTCTCTCTCTCTCTCTATATATATATATATGTAGAAAGTAGTTGCCAAGTGGCTGAGCTGGCCATTATCATCCTTGATTTATTAGGTTTACATCCCTTCGTATTCTCCGCTCACGCCCCAAAACTCCCTCTGTGAGCTCTCTCTCTCTCTCTCTCGCTCTCCCATTTCTTTATCTTTGAATGTACTTCTTTATTTCTGCATCTAAGAATTTTTTTGTCTATGATCTGTTTTTAGCTTTCATTACTTGTTTTGGCTATCTGGGTTTTTGTCATTTTTGCTTGTTTGATCATTTGCAAGTTTTATTTTTTGGTTGATTGTTTTTATAGTATGTTTTTAGCTTTGATTACTTGTTTTTACTATCTGGGTTTTCGTCCTTTTTTTACCTGTTTGATCTTTTGCAAGCTTAGGTTTTATGTGTGATTTTGTGTTTAGAATCTGTTTTTAGCTTCGATTACTTATTTCCGCTTTCTGAGCTCTTCTCATTTTTGCTTGTTTGATCTTTTGCAAACTGAGGTTTTTATGGTTGATTTTGTGTTTAGAATCTGCTTTTAGCTTTGACTAATTGTCTCCGCTATCTGGTTTTTGTCATTTTTGCTTGTTTGATATTTTGCAAGCATAGGTTTGATGGTTGATTTTGTGCTCATAATCTGTTTTAGCTTCGATTACTTGCTTCCGCTATCAGGTTTTTTGTTTGATCTTTTGCAAGCTTAGGTTTTCTGTTTGATTTTGTGTTTATAATCTGTTTTTAGCTTTGATTACTTGTTTCCGCCTATGTTTCTCCGACTCAAGGGTGAGTGTCAGATACGAGTATGTATTTGAGATGGATATTCTCAGTTATTTTTAAGTTATTTTTTTTCATATATTTGGAGGATAGTATCCCTATATCTGTGTCTGAATATATGTTGGACACAGAAAATAAAGAGTCAGGGACTTAAGAGTAATGTAAGTTTCCACTATATGGGCTTTGTCATTTTTGCTTGTTTGATCTTTTGCAAACTTAGGTCTTATGGTTGATTTTGTGTTTGTGATCTGTTTTTAGCTTTGATTACTTGTTTCCACTATCTGGGTTTTTGTCATTTTTGCTACTTTGATCTTCTGCAAGCTTCGGTTTTTTGGTTGAATTGTGAGTTTTTTCGTTCTTTTAAATCTTTTACATTTTTTTTATTTTTTTTACTTTATAGGTGAATATGAAATTCATTTTTTGCTTTTTAAAAGTTTGAATCATGAAATCCAAAGAAATAAACTTTGGCTAAGAGTATGACAACAAAGATTAGTTGGATTTTCCAAGAATTATTATGTAGGCACTTCGCAATTTTTTCATGTCCGGCATATTCTTTTCTTAAAAAATTGTGTTAACGTGTTTGAAGTATGGAGCCTCGAGTGAAGAGTCGAGAGCCCTTAGCTAGCCTCTTCTCATTGTGCTCCGGACATTAATTGTCTTGTTAATACCAAAATGGATGATATGGTTCCTTTTTCATTTAGAGTATTAACAGGGTGCAAGTTTTACGGTCATATTTTTAAGGAGATCTTTGAAGGGTGTTTTTAGAAGAGTCTGGGAAATAATGAGTCATAGTTTTCTTGTACTTGTACTTCTTCTGGAACTCTGGATAACAGTCGTATGACCTTCAATAAGGCTCTATGTTTGATCATGAACTAGAGAATTGCAATAATTTAAAATCTTTTAGGGATATTTGGAAGAGTCCGGGAAATAGTGAGTCATAGTTAAAAAGGGCTTTCTCACACTTTTCCGGGAACTCTGGAATAACGGTTGTATGACCTTCAACTAATGCTTTATGTTTGATCATGAACTAGAGAATACTGCAATGAACTAAGCGAGAAATATTATTCGACCAATGTTTTTATATCCGGAGAATGTCATTACGTGATAGCGTGCATAAGCATAATTCCTTTTTTTCTTACTCTCAAACTTGATGGTACATGCATCTTATGTTACCTGGACTCTTTATTTTCTCTAAAGTATTCGTGTCCGACATATTTGGACATGGGTATTGGTATGATCTTCCAACTTCTTTTTTTTTTTCTTTCTAAAGTATGCATGTCCAACACATATGTTTTAGTTCTTTGATTTCTTGAAACCGATATTATATATGGCTTCACAAGATCCCAACCAACTGCTAAATGCCATTATGTTGCTTGTGCTATTAAAGTTAGAGTTTGACATCATATCATTGTTGCTGATAAGTGATCATAACTCATAAGTCATCATCTCGGAATCGGGGCCGGAACATTAGCTCACTGGTGCCTTCAGTTTTTCTTTTGGATATTGTTATTTGCTTAACTTTTTCCGGTTCTAGTTGCTGCCTGTTCTAGTTTTGCTACTATGTGTGTGTGTGTGTGTATATGCTTGTATACATCAACACTAGATAAATTGGTTTCACCATTTATTTTTCTTAGACTTGTAAAATTGTATCAAAGGAAATAAAATCTGACAATTGTTATTTCATTTCAGGAGTAAAGATGACGACTGCGAGGCTTACCTCCCCTTGTTTTGTTAAAGCTGCAATTCCGGACCGATTTACGAGTGCCATTGTCAAGGCCCCAACATCTTTTGGATCTGTTAATCGCATGTCTAAATCTTTTGGCTTGAAATGTTCCTCCAATTACAGAACATCAATGGCGGCAGTGTACAAGATCAAGCTTGTCGGACCAAATGGTGAGGTGAGCGAGTTTGAAGCCTCCGATGATACATACATCTTAGATGCAGCTGAGGAGGCCGGGATTGACCTGCCCTATTCTTGCCGAGCCGGAGCCTGCTCCACGTGCGCAGGGAAAATGGCGTCTGGTTCGGTGGATCAATCCGACGGTTCCTTCCTCGACGAGAAACAACTCGAGGCAGGCTATCTGCTGACGTGCATTTCGTACCCGACCTCGGACTGTGAGATTCACACTCACAAGGAAGGTGATCTCTACTAAGTCTTTTTTGGTCGGAACTTGGAACCGAGTAGCGTCTGTTAAGATTTGCCGTCTAGAAGACTAGAAATCTTAATCTAAATTTGCTACCAATAAAAGGGCAAGTTTCTCTTAGGGACAATTTGTTGTCTTAGGGTTCGTTCTAATGTTTGTGGCTGAATGGCATTATTAGTTTAGAATTTCAATAATATTTGTGGATCGCCATTGTTGAAGTTGGAGATCTGTACTTTTGAAATACCGATATTATCTTTAAGAGTAATGCTGCATGACCGGACTTTTTTTTTATCGTCCCAAGAGAAATCGTCATTGAGCATTTTAGTTAAAAGAAAAATGCGATTCTGATAAGCAAGTAGGCGAAAAGTTGGACATGATAATTTTGGTAAAACACGGCACGAAGATTATGTGTCAAAATTTATATAAAATTAATTATTATTTAAATTTATATAAATATATTAAATATAATTATAGCATTAAAAAATGATATTAATGTGATATGGATTATGGATTTGACTATGATATGAAAGAAAAGACATTAATACTACATGAATTTATTATTTTTTTAAGATATTTATATATAACATTTATATTTGATATATGTATTCAAACATGGATATATAATCTTTAACATACGTGAATAAATTTTAAAAAAAATTAAATATATTTATATAAGATTAATGCGAGTATTCAATATTCACCTCTTAATAACAAAGCACCTTTTCATTGACCCAAAATTTTCGCTAAAATTGATTATAGGTGATCACTTGTTTAATTTGATCAATTCGATTTTAAAATTCTAAAAATGAATAAACCAATTGAACTTGAAAGAATGAACTCTAAGCAAAAGCGCCAAACCTCCATTGACATGCATTCAACCATCTTCAAAATTCGAAGAAGCATGGACACTTATGTTGCTTCGACTTTTTATTTTATTTTTTAAGTATCTTTGTCTATCATATTCAGATATGAATATAAAAATATAAGTTTTTAAAGACTCCAAATACATGAAAATTTTTAATTTTTTAAAAATTAAACATATTAAACAAATATTTATATCTAACACACTCGAATCCGATTATCGTAGATGGCTACAAATATAAATGCAACAACGCCACTAAAGAAGAAAAGAAATTTATCTTCTTAAGTGAAGGCCTGCATGGCAACATGAAACTCCCCACCATCCCTTTCCCCCATTAAAACTACGAGAAGATTTTATTGAGAAAAGCTTTGTCTTTCCACCAAAAAGGGGCGGAAACAAGTAGGTACTACCAAAATAGCTGCTTCAAAATAATGGTTCCCAGTCCTCGTTCTCCCCCCAATCCGAAAAATGGGCTCCTAGTTCTCCTTGTATACAAAAATCGTATTCTATATCTTTAGTCTAATCATGAAACTGTTCGGTTCGTTGAACTTAAACAATTTTATTCCCATATAAATCATGTTCTAAAGCAATTCTGATTCCCCTTTCATTCTTCAGAAACCTTGAAAAATGTATAGGACAAGATCAGGTTGTTGATGCCATCCATTCGGGGATCAGTTTCGAACTCGGGATCAATGTAGAAGAAAACCTGCAGGAAAGTACAACCAAATCAATGATCACAAATGAGTTTTCCGATTGAAAAACTGATTTCCCTTTAAAAAAAAAAAAAGAGAAAAAAAAAAGTGCTTACAGGCATGTCGATCTGCTCTCCGGGAAGAAGACGCTGCTCCTCGAAGCAAAAGCACTGTATTTTATTGAAGTAAACTGCAGCCTGGAAAAAAGAATAAGAAAAACAAGTCAAAATTTTAAGGGCTTGCCATGTTTCAATGATAAATCTTACTAATAAATCAATCTGTTTCAATTACTGTAGTCGTACAGGTAACGTATCTGTTTTTCTTGGGTACTAGTACATATCGATACAGACCGATAAAATGTTGGTACCGTTTCGGTTTTCTTCAAAACCAACATGTACCGGCCGGTACAATACCAACTCTCAAAACAGAAATACATTAGAGTTATGTTAGTCTGACTCTTTAGTTTGCTTAATCTACCCGTATCTGGCATATATTTTAACATACGTATGATTCTTTAAATATATGAAAAAATATAGAAAAAAAATTGAGTAAACTCGTGTCGGACACTTACCCGTATTCAACACTCTCTCTAAATCCAAGCTACATAGCATTAGAGGATTAAAAAAAAAAAGATGCCGACTGTTACTAAAACATTACGACAACTATTCTTTTTTGCCTACATCGGGAGTCCATCTCTCAAGTTTGTAATAGCATACTCAAGTTTCCTCAACTTTCTTGAAAAAGAAACTCCGATTCAAACTAGCTATCAGAGATTTTAGGCCCATTAACACAACAAGATAGCGTGATCGTTTTTACTCGCTTCACTCTCTCTCTCTCTAAAGAAAATAACAATACAAGTCGAATACGATAATTCTTTCCTTCAATGAAACGGTACCATCTGATTCAAATGATTAATCACAAACTTGAAGATAATGGTTTTATATAGAATCTTCTTTGCTAAGTAAAATAATATTACAGTCTCCTATTGTTACACCTAGAAGCCCCAAAAGCAATACTATAAACCTAAAAGAATGACACTGGTAACATCTATGATACACGGACTCGGGTGTAAAGTATTGGATACGGGTATGTGTCAAACACAATTATGTTCAATTTTTTCCAAGATTTCCATGCATTTGGAGGATTTTTTAAGAATCATATATTCCATACCCATGTCCAGATATGAGTCAGACATGAGTACTTCAAGAAAAATGAAGAGCCCGAGCAATATAGTCTAAAAACATGGCAATAACTTAAATTCTAAAAATAAAAAATAATTTGGGGGTTCGGTATTAGTTATAGAATAGGTCTAAGCATCTGTACCTTCATAGGGGTGACATTATACGTAGAGACACCAGTTATGGGCGTTGAACTTCGATTTTCAGCAGTATAAAATGCAAGGGCACTTTCTCCTGGCTTGACTCTCACCTAGCAGAAAACAGATAAATAAACGAAAGATAAAAACAAAGCCATAACTTTACAGTACCAAAAATCCGCAAAGAAAACTTAAGCACCTCTCTTTGAGTTGGAATAAATTTCCATGGCATTCCATCCGCCACGTCAGCATTGAATTGGACGACTATCTCCCTGCAAGGATAAGGGCGAATTTCTCGAGATCAAAGATGTAGAATAGGAAAAAGTAAGACTCCATCGTGATAAGGTCCAATGCTTCACGGTAGCATATCTTAGAATGCATAAGTAAAACTGAATTTAAATGGACAAAGTGGCTGTTGTGGCTGTTGTGAAATGATGAATAATCCCAAACCTAACTGCCTCGCTCCTATTCTATGTTACTCGAACTTGGATGTGAGTGTCGGATATGGGTACTTGATCAACACGGACGTGTTCAATTTTTTTCCAAGTTTTTTCATGCATTTGGAGGGTACTTGAAAGGTAATATATCCCTAAACTTATATCCAAATATGTGTCAGAAATGGGCACTTGGAGAAAAACGAAGAGTCAGAATAACATAGCTCCTATTTGTTATCCAGTTATACTGAAGTGGGTGTATAATTAGAAGGCAGAGATACCTTAAGGTCAATCTTATCAAACAAAACATTCAGCTTGACTCTTGCATTTGAAGCAAAAAACAACACCAGCCTATGACCATTGGTGTCATGGTTTATTTTGTTCACAATCACGCTCGAGAACACTGTTACTTCCAACAAACAAGTTTTCGTTTCTTTTCTCATACCTTTTTCTAAAAAGAACCCTAACATGCCAACTATTGAGGGAAAGATTTCATGGTCTAAAATTGCAGCAAAAAGGTTATTGCAATCTATGTTACTCGAACTCGGGTGTGAATGTCAAGTATAGGTATGTGCCTGATACGAGTATGTTCAAAATTTTTTAAAGTTTTTCCATGTCTTTGGAGGGTCATATCCCTCCAACCATGTCTGGAAATGTATGGAACATGGATACTTCAAGAAAAATGAAGAGTTGGAGTTATCTCAACCAAATTAAAAGAAAGGATATTATAATTATGATTATGAAAAATAGAGATTAAGATAAGCTCTTACATCCAAAGCCAAGAAAGCGCACCTTTTTGCTACTGTCCGATCTTTCTCATGCCGCGCAATCTTTTCTTCTACACTCTAAAAGAAAAATACATACATACATATAGAAAAATACATATATATATATTTGTTTTGGTTGAAAAAATCAACAAAGAACAATAAATTCCAAAATAAAAAATAGGTAGGAAAAGAATAACGTAAACTCAGCTTCACCTCACGACGTTGGACAGTACCACCATAACCAGTAGCCTGGCAGAATCTTCGATACAAGGGAACAGCAGCATAACTGCTTCCCACCATTGCAAAAACTAATGCTGTAAGATACAAAAGAGTCTTTTTGGATTTTCGCTCTTTGGAAGCATCGGAAGCAAGTGAAGAATAGTGGCGCCAAATGCTGAAGGGAGATGATCTCCGAAAACAGCAAGATCCGTAAGGGTGGAAATCAAAAGAATTAGTTGGAGGCCTTGTGCTAAATTCACATCTTGCCATCAAACCCCACACATTGTTGCCACAGCCGGTGGAAGCTTTAAAGAAACTCGGATATAAAGCATTAGGAAGAAACCTGGATCAACAAAAAAATTTCCATCCAGGTCGGACAAATCCCAGAAAAGCAAACTTACATTCAGGTTGGGGTTAAGAACGAAATTGCAAAAGAATAAAATTTTAAAGGCAGAGTGTACCCAAATGATTACCCTTTAAAGGCTAAAGAACAAGTGTATGAATGAATAAATCGGATTATTAGTCCTCCACAAGTCACAACCAAACATGAAATGTAGGTATTTCCTAAAATAAATTTCTGGAAAAAAAACTTCTTTCTTAGTTCTTCAAATAAACTTCCCAAGCTTTTGACAGAGACAAGCATAATCTATGTTACTTAAACTAAGGTAGAATATTAAATACAGATATTTATCAGACACAAGGATGTTCAATTTTCTCTAAGTGTTTCTATGTATTTGAAGGGTCATATCTACATCAAATACCGGTGTCAAACATGAATACTTCAAGAAAAATAAAGAGTCGGAGCAACATAGAACATAATTATAAGGCCCAAATATGTATATTAGTAACACAGGTTGATTGCCTTGATTGATGAGTCAAATATTGCAGATTCTTCATGTGGTTCGAGAGAGTGATTTTACTAGAAAGTCTTGACCATGACATGATATTAGCCACCTATGAATCACTGCACATGCAAGCACAAAAGTGAGAGTAATGAACAATATAGCAATCTAATTTCTGTTTAGTTTTTTTCTTTTCCTTTTTAAAAAACAGAAACAGTAAAACAGGACAATAAGACCAGCAACCATGTTACTTGAACTCGGATGAGCAGATAGATATATATCCAACACAAGTATGTTTAATTTTAGTTAAGATTTTTAATATATTTGAAGGGTCCTTAGAGGATCATATCCTTATACATGTGTATGCATATACGTCAGACATAAATATCGAGCACGAATACTTGAAGGAAAACGAAGGGTTAGAGCAACAAAAACCAGAAATCACAAACGGTAAAAGAAAGCATATATATATATGTGTGTGCGCGCGCGCGTGTGTACTAAAATCAAACAAATTAATTTTGTTGAGCTTTTCTTGTTCGATGAGGTTTTCATTCAAAACCAAAACTTCTTTCCCATGAAAAAAAAAAAAAAGAAATTTCTTGAACAAATTAATGGATCTAACAAAGTCCAATAATTTTTCCATGTCATATATATAGCAATTAGCAACAATCAATTTAGTTTCAATGGAGCAAGCATTATTTGACATAATAAAAGAAACAAAATTTCTGATAAAAATAATCAAAAGCTCATCATATTTACACACACGAAAAAAAAAAAAGACCCAACTTTTAAGCATAAAACAATCAAATAAAAGAAACCCATATCAGCAATAAGGACATAAAGCTTGAAATAAAATGTAAAAAAAAAAATTGAAAATATTAATTATAAGAGTTCTACACCTTGAAAACGGTATTGACCCAAACTAGGAATGGAGTCTCAAAAAGGAGCAATTTTTGGCCTTCGAGTTTCTGGCAAAGCTGAAACTTGAGACTGCGGATAGCTGGAAAGACGAGTTGCTTGAGCCTGGAGAAGGAAAGAGTGATAGGAAATGGAAAATATAACCAAGGGTTAATTTGCACAAATGGTACTTAACAATAATGTAATGTTCAATTTGGTCCACCTTTATTTTTCTAAAAGAAAGGCGCAAAAAATATAAATAAGTAGTTAATAATTACAAAAATGTTTTTTTTTTAATAAGTAATGAGTTTAATAAAAAAATATAAATTTTAAAGGTAATGGGATACTTTTGTTAGACATCAATATTAATCATTTAAAACACATTTTTTTAATCACAACCCAACCATCTTTCAAAGTTCTTGTAATTTTGGATTGTGATAATAACAAATTGATTGTCCATTACTTTTTTTTGGGCCGGGGGGGAGGAGGGGGTTCTAATATTTCTCTAACATGTAATATAGTCATGAATTAAGGGAATGAATGTTGCTTAAATTAATGCCAAATGAATGTTGGAATTTGCAATTAAAGGGAATAGAAAATATATGTAAAAATAATAATCAAATATAAAAAAAATCCGGCTGAAAGTTAAATTGATATGAATTTTAATTATCAATTCGATCAATTGGATCAATCAATTTCAAATAAAATATTTTTACTGTTAAATAAATAAAAATATAATAAATAATTAACAAAAGTAAATTTTTGACTTAGCGATATGATTTTTAATATAAATCGAAAAATCATGAGTTTAAATTTCATCACTTGTAAAAATATTTTTTAAAACATAAATTAAAATATTTTTTTTAATTTTAATTTTTATCGATTAAATCAATTTTAAGCTAATTCAGATAACACCACGTCTATGTATGACACCTAACCATACAAAACTCTAATTCTCAATTAAATCGATCTGATTTAGTATTTCATAATTAGTAATAATTCCTTCTCTTTTTCTGTCCAATATTTTGAGCAAAATCTCACAATTATCATTGTCTATGGATAGTACAACATGAAAAGAATTATTCAAATCAAGATTTAGTTCAACAGATTAATATAATTATCTTTAAGATGTGACATTATTCAATATATTTAAATTTTAATCTCAACATCTACAATTCTTTTTCTCAATCTCAAATTACTATCTTTATTTTTTACCAAAAAGATAAAAGAAAAACTGATCTCCATATTTTTTCACAAAATTTACCAAAGGTTACATTCAAAGAGAACATTTGTAGCCAAAACTCAAATAATTTACAACAGGCTGATAATTAATATCGATGTTGAAATACAAATTTCATCAATCATATGAAACAAGAAATGGAATGACCATAGACATGAATGAATCGTATGTAAGTGTTGCTGAACCTGTATACCCTGGATCCTTTTCCTTGAATTTTTCAGTTAACCCCTGAAGAACACATAAAAAATAATCATAAAATTGATAATACCATATAGCTCCGACTCTTATTTTTTTAAATATCCAAGTCATATAATCGTGTTGGATGCATATCTCAGATATGAGTATGACAATATGATCTTCCTCCAAGGACTCTTCTAATATACAAAAATCTTTAAAAAAAGTGAACATATCCATATCGGACGCATACTTTTGTCTGACACTCAAACTTGAACCCAAAAATATAAATAATAATCAAGTCTATAAATATGATATTCACGATTTGTAGGTGGATTTTAGACATATGAATGAGTTCATTAATTCTAGATAGGTGCAATTGAGCATTCAATACGACTAGTCGAACATTTGACTTAATAGTAAGTGAATGTATCCCCGTGCTCAAGGAATTAGGTTTGAGAGGGAGACATTATCTTATGTTGCTTCGATTTTTTTAAGTACCCATATCCGACGCTATACTCGATTTAAATTCAAATATGGGTATAGAGATATAACCCTACCAAAAATTTTCAAATATACAAAAAATCTTTAAAAAAATATATTAAACATATTTGTGTAGGATAAATATCTTATATCTAATACTCATATTCGAATCCGAGTAATATAAAAATTACTTATTAATAACCAATAAGTTTCAAGATGAATGAAAAAAAGTTCAAAAGGGAGATGGAGTAAGCAATCTTTCACCTTAACAATCATCCCACATCTGCAAATCAAACAGAAGATGAGAAAACATCAGTCAGATTGTAGATTATCGCATTTGAAATCTTGGAGAAAAAAAGTACAATGAAAATGAAGACAAAAGAAGAACCAATGTTATTGGACTATGTTACTCGAGTTCAAGTGTAAATGTTGAATACAAGTATACATCCAATATGGATATGTTTAATTTTGTTTTAAGTTTTTTTTCGCGTGACTGAAAGATCCTCGAAAGGTCGTATCCCAATATTTATGTTCAGATATACATAGAATACAGGTGTCGGACACAGAACTTTAAAAAAATGAAGAGCCGGAACAACATAGTTGTAGGCTACATTACTCGAACTCGTATGTGAGTGTCAGATACAAGTATGTCTCAGATATAAATACGTTCAATTGTTTTTAAAATTTTTCATATATTTAAAAAATCATATTTCCATGATCATGTCTGAATATGTGTTAGACACAAATAACGAACACAAATTCTTCATGAAAAATAAAAAATCAACACAACATAATTGTGAGGAAGAAGCCCTTACTCAACAAAACTGTCGAAATTGAGTTCAACCTTCCGGCTGCCATTTCCAGTATCATATTTGCAAACTAGAACCTGAAGAACAGAAGGTGGAATCCCATATCCAAGACTGTATAAAGCATTCCTCAGTTCCATCAAATCAATCTTCCCACTCCTATCTCTATCAAATCTCTCAAATATGGCCTACGAATTTGAATCCATGAATATTAATCAAATGATTGATGATGTCAGAAACTGATATTAAGATTAAAGTATTAGAAAAGATTATACGAAAGATGTTGAAAGATCAAAATCCATTCTTAGCAAATGTTTAATCGCTTACCCTCCAATGAGCAAGGCAGCTCCACAGTGCAGCAAACTCCATGGGCCCTAAAATTGAAAAATTTTTGCGACAATCATTTAACTAAACTGTCACTAAAGGAAAAGGTTGCGAAAAAGCAAAGAAGAGCTCTTCCGGGCAGAAAATGTTAACCGGCCCTTAAGTGAGAAAATAATAAGTTGTTTATTCTTGAATTCAGTAAAAAGCAACGTATTAAATGTAAAATAATTCATAAAATAGAAATTAAAAGTGTGAGATATGTTAAATTTTTTCTATGTTTTTTATGTATTAAAAGATTTTATCTACATATTCACGTCAAAAAATATATCAAATACGAATATTAAAAAAAAAAAACCAAAGCAACGTAACTTTTAGACACTAGTTAACTAGATCCTTTATGAAATTCCTTTTACTTGGATTACAATTGACAATTGATTGCAAATGTGAACATTTTTATACATGAATTTTTTTTTTTTTGGATAATATCCTTGAAAAATGTCTTGAGATAATCCTTAATAGAGGTGTTTATAGGCCAGACTCGGGCTAAATCATCTATGATTATTCAAGCTCAACTTAAAATACGAACATTAAAGTTTATTTATGTTTGTTCATATTTATAAATAAGTAACCCAAATGTATTCAAGCCCATCCATTTTATTTTTTTTAAAAAAATATTTTTTAAATTTAATCTTTAATAATTTAATTTTTTATTAAATTTTAAAATATAAATAACTCAATATATTTTTAATGCTTTCACTACAATATTTAAAAATTTTTATTTTTTATGAAATAAAAATTACATAATATATATAAATATAAATATAAAATTAATATATATTATATAATTGAAAAACAAGTATAGTAAAATTCGGGTCTTGAGTGTTAAAGCCAAAATTCAATCCAATTTTAAACAAATCTTATTTTTTTTATTCAAACTTTTTTTTTAGATATAATATTTTTATTTAAATTTTTTTAACTATTGAATATACTTTCAAATTCGAATAGATAACTCGTACATAAGCACCTTTAATTCTTAACAAGATTTGGGGAAAAAAAAAAAGCATTATAAAAGAATCAAAAGGAAAGTGAAAGGCATATTCTTTAAGGCTAAGAATCCAAAACGTAGTAAGATGTGACCGTTAGTTAATTAAATAGGTCCAGGAAAGCAAAGCAAAAGCCAAAAAATCATTGGCGTACAA
>JAQSVH010000013.1:332036-354697 GCA_029448705.1 Adansonia digitata
TTAGCTTGCATCAAACTGAGTTTCAAACCTTATTTTATTATTTAAAATAATATTAAAAATAATTTTATATAAATAATTATTTTTTATTATATAAATAATAATTTGAAATCATCTGACTTAAATTACTAAAACTCATACTCAAATCTATTGACTTAACAAATTACCCGATCATGAATATCTAATCAAATTAAATCCAATTAATATAATAGTAAAAAGAAATTGAGCTTTGACTTGATTATCAAAATCGAGTAAAATTAACATTCTTGAGCTCGGTAAAAAGAATACAATTTAAACTATCACATTTTAATACCCAAACCTCAAACTTATTAAGTAAAAGACAAGTATTAAGGTAGGTAACTCTCCATTAGACCTGCTCATGCTTAAGGTCCAAACTGAGCCACAACCCGAAAGAAATATGAAATTCAACCCCAAACTCAAATTTGGCTTGACCCAACCCAACCCGACCAGCCAAATCATTATTTAAAATATATTAAAATATTAAAATATTATTTTATATTAATATTATATTTTATAATTAAATTTAAATAAAAATATTATTTTAATAAATTAACAGTGATCCGGGTGATATCATAAAAATCAATATTTGAGTCGGGCTAGGCCTGTCAGATCGAGTAAGCTATATGACCTTTGAATAGGTCTACTCTATGAATAAAAACCCTATTTCCATTTTGGTTCAAACTTCAATCCGTGCCCATCCGAACAAATATTTTGAAAATTATGGATTCGCAAAAACTTAGACGTAAGTTGAAAGGGATCGAAGGGTTAAAAGGTAAATTAAGGATCTCGACTGAAAAACCAAAAAAAAAAAAAGAATGAGCTTATATGATAGAGAAGTTCAATGCTCTCCAGTAAGTGAGTCACTTTACAAGTTACAACACTTCCAACATGACAAATAATGAAACAACTAAAATTCTAAATGAATCAACCTTTGCCAGCAACCTGAAATCTGGAAAACTCGAAGAGTGTAAGTAAAACATCAACATAGTTATCCTAGAAAGCTTAGTTCAGATTTTTGAGGGACCCAGTGAAAGGCAAGTAATGTAAGGATGACATTGGCAACAGCAGGTAGATGTTGAATAGTAAAGTAAAAACAGTTTTATAAATATCTTACTCGGAAGAAATGTTTACGGTGATCTTCTATTTTGATTTCATGTACTCTAAGACACTTTGAGTGATATCTTCAAGGAAGGATACAAAACCCATGACACTGGTTAGGCCACTGCCATCGACATCCTGCTCCTCGATAAGATAGTTCTCGAACGCTGTGGCATCATCCTGCCCTCCCCGGATAAATATGAGTTTGGGGGTGATACAACGGTCTTGCTTCAATTTGTTAATTGTAGTCCGTAATAAACCTGATAAAAATAACATTGCCTCAGACGAAATCACCGCTAAAACACTTTCCATTTCGACTAATGACTAGTGATAAAAGAACTTACAGTCCTGGGGTGGAGGAAAAGGAAGGCTAGGATCTGCTGTAGATGAGTAAAAGACGATTAGAGTTGTAAATGCGTCCAGGAAAAATATCGGACTGCCACTAGTGATCAGAGCAGCACGACTCAATGAGTGCCGTGGATAGGCTTGTTTATCCGGTGTTGAATAAGACGTTAAGACTGGATAGATGGCACGGTGAAGAGAACTTGGTTCCAACGCACTGCACCATACATATGGGAAAAACATTTCAGAGTTAATTAATTATTGGTGAAAAAGGCACATGCATCTTATGAGACGATCAAATATCCACGAAAGAGGGCAGAAAAAAAATGTTGGCAGAACTACAGGGCAGAAAATAATTGAGTTTGAAGTCGAGCATGGAAATCGAGCTCATTTTTTATTAGGTAAATGAGCTTAATTGAGCAAGCTCAATCTTTAAAAATGAAATGTGGTCGAGTTTGAGCCAAGCTTCGAGCCTTGAATTTTGAGTTGAGCTTAAGCTCAACACAGCTTGAGCTCGGCTCAGCACATGCGTATGTCAGCCCTTGGTTCGCATTGGATCTGTTGATTATTAAGAGATCGTGGCATGAGAATAACCCGAATCCAAAAATGTGACCACCAGATACCTGAAAAGACATTGCAAATAGATCCGGTAGTCAGGGTGAACACCTTCTTCGTGGAAGCGCAGAAGAGGATTTCGAAGCAAAGCAAAAACCAATCGAGGCAAAGGTTGCAGTTGGGGGCATTGCGAGAATGTAACATCGACCTGACCCGCAATTGAACTATTTCCGTTCCTGTATTGGATAAGTTTAAAAGCCTCATTATACTGAGCTGTGAGGATTACTAGCCAATCATGAAGCAACATCCTGCCCTCTCTAACTCCTTGCTCCAAAGAGGCTAATATGACCTGTTGAATCAAATAATATGTATATAAACTCTTAGAGATGATACTCAGAAATAAAACGCACAAGCACGGACACATAGGTAGAAGTAGGGGTGTAAATGAGTTGAGCTATTAACTATTCGAGCTCAACTCGTTAAACGCTCAAGCAAACTTGTTTAACTAAACAAAAAAAGCTCAAGCTTGAATTTGGACTCGATAAATGAGCCAAGCTCAACTTTTATAGATTTGACATTAAAAGCTCGTGTATGTACATATATTTATATTTCTTTATTTATTGATTTAGATATAGATAATAATAACTTATTTATTACTATTATTTAGTAAATTGTAATTCTATCTCGAGAATTGAAGTTTTATTTATTACGAACTACTACTTACCTAACTCAAATTTTCAGAAAGTCTTTTACTCCAATCTTCTAGCATAAAGATGTCTACTAAATACTAAATTAATAAACTTAAAAAAAATACTTCAAGGAGAGATTTGATTAAGAAAAAGAACATAATCAAGCTATAAATGATCTAAACAAGCGGAGCTCAAGCTTCATATTTTTAAACAAGCCGAGCCCAAGCTTTAAATTTGACTCGTTTAAATAAATGACCCAAGCTTGGGTAGCCTTTTTTTTCTTTTGTACAAGCCAAGCCTGAGCTTCAAGTGCTTGGCTTGGCTCATTTACACCCCTACGTAGAAGACGTGAAAAGAGAGACAGAGAAAGGGGGCAGACCTTGTGAACAAGTAACGATAGAACCACTTCAGGATCAACGCCATCATAAAGTTCATTAAGGTTTTGGGCAGTTCCAAACTGCAGTGTTCGTAACCTAAGTCGTCGTTTAAGAGAATGTCTACCTCTGCATAAAAAAATCAAATCAAGCCAATCCCAAAAGTAGGTCCAGAGAGCAATGCTGTCAATAAAATATGCTTAATGATTTGAACTATGAATGATGATAAACCAAAGTTTCAGTTCCTCAGCCTGCGGAGGAGGCTATAGTTGTTCATGCCCTTAAGACTGAAACAATTCGAAATGTTATTGTCATTCTCAAGTAAAATTACAAGGTTTTTCATTTTTTCCTTTTTTTTTTTTGGATCAACAAGGCTGGTAAGAGTGGTCTACGAACAGAATTTCCAATAGGAATAATATACCTAATAGAAGAGACCGATTCGGAACCAGAGAGTTCCTCAGGGGGCACGACAACAGTGTACTGAAATGCAATCTGCACCATAGGTTGTTCAGATGTATGTCTGTAAAGGAAAAAGAAAGAGATTATAAACTCTGAATATCATAACAGTAAAGTTCCTCGAAAGGTTATCACCAAAAATAATGTAGAAAAAACAAAGATGATGGAAAGGGGCAATGTTTTAAGCTTTTAGGTGGTTCCAACTTGTCCATACAAGAAAGTAACATAATGTAAATATGAAAATAATATATTAGCAAAATCACACAGTATAATGTATAAATTGTAATATTTATAGGTTACAAAGTTGAGCTTTAAATTTTCCCAGATGACTAGAAAAGAGACAATAGGGCAGATTCCTAAACAACCAGAGGGTAAAGTATAATACTAAGCTAAAAAACTGTATGCCAGATTATATCCCTGCAATTCACTGCATGATAGTACTGAATCTAAGTTCATCAAATTCAACAATCGACAACACCAGCAAATTCAATTATATTTAGCCAAAATGAAAAATGTAACGAGTAATTCATACCTGGAAAAACCAACATTATTAGCGAAATCAAAGTCATAAGCATATGTTGCATAAGAATCACAACAAATGATGTGCTGAACGTTTTCATATTGTGGATCTGGGAAGAAGTGACCATACTACAAAAGAAGGGCAAAAAAGAAGTGAGAAAGCAAGACCTACTAAATAACAGTTCCCCCGTAAGACAATTCGAAAGAAGTACGAGGCAAGCACTTACAGAATGGCCAGGCTTGAATTCTGTAGATGTTCTCAATCTTAGTACACAATTAAAAGCATATGGTCGACTAAGCATTCGATACCTACAAAATAGCATTAAAAAAAGAATTGGATGGAGTTTTCTGTCATTAACTCGAGTAGATATGAAGTGTTGAAACAAAAATATGCACTAAATGTCATCTTTGAGGAAAAAAAAAAAAAAAGAAGGAATAAATTACAAGGAGTATCTAACATGAAAGAAACTATAGCTATAGTATCCTTTCGTTATGCCATAAATCAATAGAATAACATTTTAATCCATTAAAACCCAATGATAGAATTAGAGGAGCATATAGTGCCCTTACATGTCCTGTGGAAGTGTTGAATCATCTGTATTTGAAAATAAGAACAGAGAGCCGCCACTTTCTATGCTAAGAAATTTAAGAGAAGCCAAATCTGTATACTCATTTGTAACAGCAAAAATGTCCACACAAACACCAGCTTGAACAGCCACAGCAGCCTGTAAAATACGTCAATGCTACATTTCTTAATCCACACAACCAAGATTAGAGAAAATGAAAGTCAATCCAAGCTATTCAAAATCTACCAGATCTTTGTAGAATGATGTCTGCTCAGGAAGTAAAGCACGGTCTGCATCCTCGCCTTTACTGGCATATTGCTCACCATACCTCCTTGTATCTAGTTGCCCTGGTCCATGATCAGGAGGACCCGAAAGAAAGGCAAAGACCCTAGCTGGAGTTTATGTAAAAAGAAAATAACAGTATCACATTATATAGACATTTATGATGCCAAGAATAACGACATTTGCATATCAGAAGAACCTCTGTGCTTATCATACACACCTAATGCAAATGTATTCCCATATTCTGAACCAAGGTAATTGCAAAGAGCTTCCATTGCCGCACCAAAACCTCGACCACCCATCAACACGCCATCTAACCCTTGACCTGTCCCTGGGGTTCTCTCCCATGAAGTAGTTGGTCTGAGAGTTTCAAGTGCAGATGTGATACGGTCCTTACAAGTTTCAACCTGTATAGGTTATTGATTTTAAGAAAACCAGTAAATATTAAATTACATACTGGGTTTGTATAATATTAACAAGCCAGACAACAATACTGTAAGTAAAAGACTCTACCCAGATACAAAAATATATATATATATATCTCCCCCTCTCCTCCCAAGTCTATTCTTATAGAATAACAATTCCATTCAGCAAATCAAACGGTCCGTAAGTTCCATTAATGGCGGAGGTCAAAAATAAAGAAAGCAATAATCAAGATGACATACTGGAGCCAGGAATTGTAACAAAGGCATGACATCTTCAAGCTCAATTGGCAAGGTGCCCTCTGCATCTTGAGGGATAAAAACATTCTTTACAACAGGTATAGGCCCTTGAACATCATATAACCCTAATTTGTGGCTGAAAGTAGCAAGGCCAAAAAGGGACTCAGGAGCAAGAGCTGCAATAGAAATGAAAATGAAGGAAAGAATCAACCTTCCAAGAACAAAAATCAAGAATAAACAATATCAATGAATCATTTTATCCAGCAATAAAGAACCTTCCAATGCTGCCTGCAGTGCACTCTTACTAAGCTCCAAAAATTCTTCAGAAGCTGCAAATAGAAAATAAATCTTATATAAGCCTATGTAGATTAAAGTATAGAAACATGAATATAAGAGGCAGCAATCATACATGATATCTGCTAAATTATTAAGTGAAGACCTGAGTTAAAGATCAGCTACATTTTAATTCGGTGTTTTTTTCAGAACATCCTACTACAAGCAACATAAACACTCATATTTTCTCCCACCTTTTTTCAAACATTAGGGGGAAACTGACGTGAAATGTATAATAAGCAGATTACACAAAAGCAATCTTTGATAAAATTAACTTAACTATCAACAACTACTCCATGCCCCCTTAATCATGTTGAACAGATATCTTCTGCCCCTTCTTCGTGTCCCATTCTATACCCCATTACTCATATTTTGCCATGTGTCACTTTTTTTTTTTTTTATTACTTTATATATCATGTAGCAAAATGTGGTCGATGGGGCATAGAAAGGAGCACGGACAAGGGGCAGAAGATTTCCATTCATTCATGTTTACCATCACGCATCCACGGAGGACCCACATGCTAAGCACAAGGACCAAGAACTAAGAACTAGTATAAGAAAAACATGCATGATAGACACAAACATGAGTGATATCAGAGAATGTAAAATGTTCTTTAACACTTTATCCCTAACAACAGCTGCATTCAGTAACCTTTTTCAGTTTCTTATAAAATCTTGTACTTTTCCATCTTGAATTGGTCTTAACTATATAATAGTCAAATCCGATACTTCAACTCCTGTAATTATTTTGATCATTCGAGACTATCCAACTCAAGAAATTCCATCCACACAGACTTGTCTGAAAGAAGTAAAAAACCACAATGCCAACCAAAAATCCTTTTTTACCCTAAAATTCAGCACCAATAATGAATCTAATTGAAATTCAAACAAAAATAATCGCAACGTATAACAAAAAAACAATTAAAACTAATAACACCAAAATGAAAATCTAACGGAGTAACCGAAGATCTCACATGACAAATCAATGGCCGCAACATACACCGGACGAGCATGCAACATTTCCTCCTCGGATCCTTCCACTGCACAGAAATAAGAAAAATCAAATTGAGTTCATATATAAAAAAGAAAGCTTTCATTGTCCCTCGCTTTCTTCATCCTTTTCCTCAGCAACCAAATTACATCTTACAAGGCAAATCGAGATCGATAAAAGACGACATCATTTCGGCACATGACTGAGGATGAGAGTATCTAGCGATGGCTTGAGAAGAGAGGCCGTTGAGTGTGCCGCAAAGGGAGCAATTCCAGGCCCATTGATCGAGCTCGCAATAGGTGTTGAAGTAGGCGTAGCAATTCTCGCAGCGAGGTAAAAGATGACCGTCCGATCCATATACCGGCGCTTGACCGTTCTCGTCTTTGGCGGCAAAAGGCGTTACGGTTAATCCCCAAGGAACTCCGGAAGCTTCTTGCGCATCTGAGTCAATCGGGAACCGTGACACTGTCGCACGAACCGCCATGCCCTTTTTTTTTTTTTTCTTTTTTTAATTTTTCGGAAAATATTGCGATCGTTTCGCTAGTGTTCGAAGGGAGAAAGAATGAGTGCCGCCGGGCATGTGTTAGCAAAACTGATGCTCGTGGAGACAGCCAATAAGAAACTGAGAATATACCACGTTGGAATTTGAATGATGACGTGACATTTTTTTTTTGCTGTACAAGAATTTTTACTGCTTATTTTAATTTTAATTTAAGCTTTGACTTAAATGACTTTACTCCTGAGACTTTTATATATTAATTAAATTTTAATTAGGGCAGAGGCCAAGCGTACAGATTCGAATGATTCGATCAAAATCATTGCGTAACAATAAAAATATATTTTTATTTTAATTTATTTATAAAAATATTTTAATAATATTTTAATAATATAATAAATAATAAAATAAAATTTTAAATTTAATTTAATTTAAATTTAAAATAATTCAAACTAAACCCAACCAAAACTTAAACAAAAAAAATTCAAACATTTTGACCGACACCCAAGCCAGTTATACAAACAGCCTCTAGTGCGACGAAAACTCTTTCCACTGGATTGTACGAACGTTCATTGCCATCTAGATGGATTCGTCGAAGAGCCAATCATCCCGTCTGAAAAATACTAGATTAAGCACGGATATAATAAAATTTAATGACATCTGCCCTAACCTAACTTGAATCATTACTCATATAAAAAATTTTTATTTAAATTTAATTATAAAAACATATAAATATTAATATAAAATAATATTATAATATTTTTAAACACTAAAATAAATTTATGACCCGAGCTAGGTAAGAAATTTGAAAAAAAAAAATTACGACTACAAACCAATCAATCATGATCAGGTCTAGATGCATATAACCCAGAGAAAATAAACATGAAAAAGTACCAATTTAAGCCATGTTTTAAGGAAACAATATCACATTCAAGAAACAACATAAAACTGTTTACAAAAATGTTTGATTTATTTTTTCAACCAAGAGTTGGGAGGGTAAACTCAATTCATGCCATTGGCATTGCATTAATAACCTCAGTCCTGGATTTCTTGCTTCTTATCTTCAGATTTGAGATACCATCCCAGCGCACCAGCAAAGGTTACAACACCGGCAAGAACTCCATAGTTCCGATACTTATCGGTTGATACTTTCTTGGCCGATGCTCCTGATGTTGATGTCGAGCTAGTAGGCTTAGCGTCGGTTGCAGAACCACCTGAACCAGTTGCATCTGTTTTCTCCTCCGGTTTGGGTCCCTGAATATTTCCAACAATTCCTTGAATACTTTGAACACTTATTTGTTACACAACTAACTCGAGTTTTATGTGTTTACGCATGGATGTGTATCACAATTGAAAAAGGAAAAACAATAACTAACAAACTATTTTACTCCGACTCTTTAGTTTCATTGAAGTACCCGTGTTCAACACATAGGAGTATGATCCGGCATATATGAAAAAACTTAAAAAAATGAGCATACCCATATTGGACACATATCCGTATCCAATACTCTCCCCAAGTCCGAGCAACATAGCTAACAAACACCTCAATCCATTAAACTATAACATGACCTAGTTACTCACCATAATCTAGCATAAAAGATTTCATATCGAACAAGTTCTATCTTCGTTGCACTACAACTATTCCATAGAAAAAATTTGCATCAACTTCAACTGCTGTAAGGACATTGGCAGCTAATATAAATTTCATGACATAAGAGTAAAACCTATGTTACTCCGACTCTTCATTTTCCTTCAAGTACCCCTTGTCCGACACCAGTGTCAGACACATATTCTAATATGGATATAGAGATATAATCAAATATATAAAAAAAAAAACTTTAAAAAAATTGAATATACTAGTGTCGGATACATACCCGCATCCGACATTCACTGTTAAATCTGAGCAACATAGAGCATGCATGGTACATAGATAAGCATATACCCGTTTTAAACACATAACAACATCCAACACCCACACTTGAGTCCAACACTCACTGCTAAAAAAATTGAATATACCCATTTTAAACACATAACAACATCCAACACTCACACTTGAGTCCAAGTCACATAGATAAGCATGCATAGTAGCAAGTGTTTTGTGCATCTAGTATCAGCTGTTGTATAATATCTTTTATGGGAATAAAAGGTTTGACCCAATACGTATTACTCGAATAAAAAAAAACCCTTTTTAGCTATAATCCACTTTCCATGAGTTATCGGTCAAAATAGATCGAGATAAAAATGATACAAGCATACCTTGCGTGCGAGTTTCTCCAATTTCTCTTGCTCAATTTTCTGCAATAATACAACTTTATGTTAGTACATTAACAAATCATAACAGACAAGCATGAGGTATACGCGGTCGTGTAAGACATTTTGCTGAATCTGGATCATAAGAATAGGTCAAAAGAGTGGAACACTCGATGGTAAAGCAGAGGAGACAGAGAAAGAGAATCAACTTTTGCAATATATAGACACAAACGTTCACTTACACAGACCTATGTTACCTGGAAGTGTCGGATATAGACGTGTGTCTGACATATGTATGCTCGATTTTTTCTAAGTTTTTGCATAGATTTGAGGGATCGTATCTCCATACCCTTGTTTGAAAATGTGTATGACTTAGGTATCGGACATGAGTGCTTTAGGGAAAATGAAGAAACCGTGTGACATAGGGACAAACTTCTGAGATGCATAACATAAATAAATAACATATATACAATGCTCAAGGGAGCAATGTATGCCCTCCGAAATGCAAAGTAATAAGACTCAGATGAAAGAAAAGACGAGAGGGAAGGAGTCCGCAATAATCAACGAATGATAGCATAGTTTTTTGACTACCGTCAGTGCAATGCAGGGAAGAAAAACGAAAGGAAAGAGAAAAAACACTTGAACCCCTGCTGTTTGCAAGAGAGTAAGAAAAAACATTCTAAAGGATTATATTGCTCCAACGCTTCATTTTTCTTGAAGTTACCATGTTCAACTCCCATGTCCAACATATTTTCAAACATACAAGAATATGACCCTAGACTTAGAAAAAACTAAACATAACTTGGTTGGACACGTATCCGTATCCGGCACTCATACTTGAGTTTGAGTAACATAGGGATAGACCTACAAACTCCCCAATAATCATAAAAATAGAATCATCGTTAAATAGAACCAGATTATGTAATCAGCAACAAAATTATCATCCATAAGTCAAAGAGTTAAGCCATATCAGAGGCAAAGAATCAACGTTAAATAAAATCGCATACAACCCACATTACGAAACTTAAAGACAACAGAAGAAAAGAATTTATGGATGGATGTCTGTCTTTTTCAAAAATACACTAAAATGTTATCAAATATGTTAGCCAACAGAACTACCCAAATAGCACAATTGGTGGCATTTGAATGTGTCCGAAAATTTCAATCTTCAAAACCATAAAAACCGCGATAATAGACCAACATGTTAGAATGTCAAGATCCTTAGATATCCCTCGTCACCACTCAGCCAAAAATGGTTAACCCAGTCCTTTTCATCCAAAGCTTTGAAACTTACAGTGTACCCTTCTCCTAGAAAATCATTGTGAACAACTATGTCGCCCCAACTCTTCATTATTCTTGAAGAACCCATGTCTGCACACATATCCGGACATAGGTATAGGGATATGACCCTCCTAAGACCCTCCAAATTCATGGAAAATCTTTTCAAAAACATTGAATATATCCGCATTGGAGACATACTTATATCTGAAGCTCACAACCAAGTCTTAGAAACTTAGATGAGCAATAAGAACTTATGGATAATCCCAAGTTGAATAAAAAAAAATGCTAGCAAAAGGAAAAACAATTGATAGGCTTAAAAAAACAAAACCCTTGTAGCAAAGACACAATTTTTGTTTTTTTTTGTTTTAAAGGAAAAATAATACAAATTACAATCCACAGGAAACAAAGAAATTGAAAGTAGTTTAAAGAAAATGTTTTATCGAAATGTTAACATGAACTCTGAACTCTGTGCTCACACCAAAACAAATGTATTTATATGCAAATGGTAAATGAAAACAGCCTGAAAAGAAAGTATACCTTGATGTAAACATTTTCCGCAGCCTTTTCCTCCTCGCTGAGTATTCTCCCACCACTCGAGAATCTACGAGATATGTATCTAGCAGCCATTCTGGTTGGCATAGTTAGGATTTCAACTAAAAAACCTGCAAAACATAATCAAGTGACCGTAACATATAGAACCAATTATCCAATATCATCGCCACAGTCAATCACAGCTCCTTTCGAGGCAAAGATAGATAATTGGTCAAATTAAAACTACAATAACCATGATTTAAAGCACATGAAAATCACATCAACTTCAAAAATGAAGGAATCGACATACAGCCCTAAAACAAAGAAAACCTTGAAGCCTCAAAGACCTCAATTGATTAAACCACTTAAGATTCTAAGTCCAAAACTTCCGCAATACCCAATGAATCATCATTTATATGCATTTTAAACTAAAAACCAGAATTTTTTTTCTTTTCATTTCTGGGTTCATTTCATTAATCCTATAATAAACCTGTAAGGATTGAACCGAGCATTACACTATACTCGGATTATATTAGAATATAAATAAGCAAATCATTTTACATCTAAAAAAAATGCCCATCACTTCGATTTAAACCATCTAAAAATAAGGAGAAATGATTTGCAACAAGAAGCAGACAAAAGAAAAAAATGGAGAGAGAAGTCGCTTACCGAGCAGCTAAAGCGGTTAAGATTGAAGAGTAAAATTTCTTCCGGAAAATGTAACGAGGTGATTTAGGCCTTGGTGCTTGCTATAAGGAGGGTTTTTCAAATGGGCCCGGTTTTGGATTGGATTTACTGAAGGAAGCCCATCCGCCATCTTGATTGTAGAAATGGATTGATACCACCGAACTAAAGAAATCAACCTGAAATTGATCTGAAATTTAAAAGTTAATATTTAATTCATATTCGATTAAGTTCTATTCATTTATTGATTCTGCATAGACAGGTTTATAATATTATGATACCACTAAAACAATAACTTCTTCCCTTAAAATTAAAAACAAAATATTATTTTACACATGATTGATGAAAATTTTAAATTTTATAAATAAATGAAAATATTATTATATATCTTTTAATTATATTAATTTTGTTGATATCTGTAAGTATATTTTAAAGAGATGTGTGACAACTTTTAACATCAATAGAATTTAAAATTTCACCAATAATTTATCAAACAATTTTTGGTGAAATAAAATAGTATTAAAATTTTTTTTAATGAAAATGAATGACATTGAAATAGAACATTTCAAGTTCTGATAATGGCAAAACATGACATGGGAGAAGATGTAATGGGAAGAAAGAAAGAGCAATTGAAAAAAAAAAAAAAGGTTTTATAGTAGACCTATCAAAGGATCAAGTTATCGGCCTAGTTAATATACTCTGTTCACAATGTATTGAGCTTGGATAGAAAATTTTTGAAATTTGGATTGATCTAATCCGATCTGAATGATTATTCATTTATAAAAAAATTTTATTTAATTTAATTATAAAATATATTAATATAAAATAATTTTTTAATATTTGTTTGAGTATCGATACGAGTTAGTAGGTTGACCTAAGCATACCTAAGTACGAACATAATTCAATCTTGGATAAGGAAAATAAAAAGATTTCGTATTATAGCTCGATCCAGATAAATCTAATTATGGTTGTTGAGTTGATATGTAAATTTCTATTGTCGAATAATAATCATGATAATAATATTTTTATCATAATCATATTTAGAATAATATATTTATAAAAATTTTAACAAAATATTATATAAATTTTAATATACTCATACATTTATATTATATTTTTTATATAATATAATTTTTATTTATTTTATATTTAAAATTATCGGATATAAGATACATAATATGATTAGGTGATTGATTGACTGATTTATTTAAACATAAATCAAAAAACAAACTTAAAAGCATTAAACATTGCGCAAAAGCAAACAGCAGTCTGAACTCTGAAATCAACTAAGAAAAATCTCCAATTGGGATTTATTTTCCTGATCAATCACATCAAGAAAAACTGGATCAACGGTAACATGACTATCCACGTGGACGTTGAACCTATGGCCCCACCATAACACCTTAGCCTTGCCGCCAATATCCACCTTGGCATCAAGCACCATCTCCCTTTTAGCCACGTCAGCGAAGAACTTCCCGGCGTGGTGAGCCAGCTCCACCCCGTCCAGCCGAGTCGGCAGCTTCAGCACCTGGCAAGACTGGGGGGGCTGCGACCCGGCTTTCACCTGGGCAGCCCCGAGCAAAGTCCCTTCGTAGAAGATGGACATGGCGGTTGAGGAGTAATGGATGGGCGCCACGTTGGGGTTGGTGACGTGGACGGTGAGGATCAGCTCGGCGTCGATGTGGGGAAGGTTGAGCTTGAAGGCAGTCAGTTTGATTGAGATGAGGTGGAAAGTTGGGTCTTTGGGTTTCACGCTGATCAGCGCGGCGGCCGCCGTGGCTGACGCTGCTCCCACCAATGCGGAGGTCCAGCTCCATTTTACTTTTTTGCCCATCGTTTTATGTTGAAACTACAGGATAACCTTATCCCACTTTTTTCTTTTACCGAAAAGTTCGGAAATGGAGCGAAACCGATGGTCGGAGAGGAAAGAGAAAACATTTAAGGGAGAATGAACTGAAATTACAAGATTATCCCTTGCATTGGTAAACTACTTTTGAATTTCTAAGGGTGTTTTTGGAATTAAAAAAAGACAAGAGTGGATCACGTGGGTAGCTGTCTGCAACCATGTTTTTAGGAAGTATGACACGTGGCAAATAAAAAGCATTGTAATATTGATGAGCCATTCACCTTACGTAAGCTACAAATGATTCAAAAATTATCTTTTATATAATTTTGGATTGAATCAATTAGTTCAAAGTTTACATCACAACATGTTGGGTGTTTTAGTTTTGCTTCGACAAATATTCGAATTTAATATTAATTAATATTTTTTATTTTTTAAATTTTATATTTTTATATAAAAAATTAGATATAATGAATTTAAATATTAAATTTATTTAAATAAAAATATTATTATTTTTAATTAAATGTTAATTTGAATACTAATATTTAAATAATAAATAAAAAATAAATGAATTTAAATATTAAATAAATTAATTATTTAAATTTAAATATTTAAAAAATTATAAATGTAAGAATTTTGATCATTGACTCTAACTTTCAAATGTGTTTTTGCAATTAAAAATCATAACATGTTGGGTGCTTTAGTTTTGCTTCGATAAATATTTGAATTTAATATTAATTAGTATTTTTTATTTTTTTAATTTTATATTTTTATATAAAAAATTAGATATAATGAATTTAAATATTTAATTTATTTAAATAAAAATATTATTATTTTTAATTAAATGTTAATTTGAATACTAATATTTAAATAATAAATAAAAAATAAATGAATTTAAATATTAAATAAATTAATTATTTAAATTTAAATATTTAAAAAATTATAAATGTAAGAATTTTGATCATTGACTCTAACTTTCAAATGTGTTTTTGCAATTAAAAATTGACAAGAATGAATAGAACTCAATACAAATATTTGTATAAGTGAAACTTTAAATAAATTCAAATTCATATAGATTTGAAATATTATTCAATAATAATAAAATATTTAAATTATATTATATTATATAAATATTAAAATAAAAATTAACTTTGGATAACTTTAAATAATAATATAAATTATTAAATTAAATTAATTTAAATTCAATTTAAATACAAATTTTCAAATTTCAGATAATGATCCAGAGTCGGCGGACGAACCGAGAGTTCTAACCAGGGATGCAGCTGTTTGAAAAAACATCTTTTTAGGAAGACAGGGCACGTGGGGATAAAGAAGCATTATAATACTGATGGACCGATGGCACAGCTGCCAAGTTAGTGATGTAACGATTAGATGTCGGAGCTCAATTTTTTATACAGTGATAGGATAACAAAATCCGATTTTCTATATAGATTTCGTGTTGTTATTATTATTATTTTTTTGAATGAAGATGCGAAGACAACTTCGATTTGGTTCTTTACTTTTTTAAAATGACTATTTTATTTTTTAATATATTTTTAGTTTATATTAGACATATTTACATGCTAAAATCGTGCATATTAATGTTATATGTAGGCTTTATACATATATTATATACAAATGCTAAAAAAATTATATATAATAAAATTATGTTTATAAATAAATAATAATATATTTTTTATAATATTAAATTAAAAATTATTAGTAAAAGAATGAATAAAGTATTACGAAGTAATTATAAATATAATCAATATTTATATAAATAGATATTTTCAATGTCTCTATAAAAGTAGAGTGAAAATGAATTTAATAGTTCTCGTCTCAACTGGCTTATTCCTAGAATGGTGGAAGGAAGGAGTTTTGAAAAATCCAAAGTCTTATTTATATATATATATATATATATGACTTTTGTTAAGAACAATATCATATTCTGTAGTGATCTTAAAAACAGTACAAAATATTATATTTTAAAAGAAAGGTAGTTTATTATTTTGTTTAAAGAGTTTTCTTTAGGCATACCTATAGGTTGAACAATTTATATGGTTTGATAAGCTCTATTCGCAATGGATCATGTTTAGATAAAAAATTTTTATATTTCAAGTTAGTTTAATTTAATTTTTTGGTTATGTAAAGATAAATTTTTATTTAAATTTAATTATAAATATTAATATAAAATTAAAATTTTAATATTATTTTAAACAATGAAATGAGCTTTCTCGTTGGGTTAAACTTGAGAAAAAAATAAAATTTTCCTAATTTCGATTTAATCTAACTTAAGAATACATCTAATTATCTTCTTTTTTTATGTAAAATATAATATAAATATAATATCAATATTATTCACGATCTGCACACTAAATAAAAAACTTTCCTTATTTTCTTATATAAAAAAGGCCATAAGCTGAATAGAGGAAGATATTGATATCGCATTTTTGTAAAGAAGATAAATTTCTGGTATTTAAACTTGTGAAGTTTCATTAGCAATCACTTAAAAATATATAGAATATAGTATATAAGAGATAAGATATAAAGATGAGTGTATTTGATCTGTATAAAATATAAAAGAATAGAATTAACTTTATTTAATTTATACAAAAGAAATAAAAAAATTTTATTTTATTTAATCTACATAGATAAGATTAACAACCTAATATTATCTCCACCTTTAGAAAATTTAATATAAGCTTGTTTGGGTTTTCTTTTTTAATTTATAAATTAAAAATAGACCTTTATAAAAAATAATTAAAAAACAAATATTATATGATCATTTAACTCTTAAAAATTATTTATCTTAAATTTTCCGTAAAAGTTGAAATGTTTTGAAATAAGCTAAAAGAAAGCTTGTGACTATTTAATTTTATTTTAAAATAAAAATTTAAAGAAAAAATCAGATGCTACATAGAATAAACAAAGAGGAAAGAGGTGAAGAGGATTAAAACCAAGCAACTCGAGCCAATGCGGCTAATAGTGCCACCGCTAGACCCATGGTGATGATGATAATGGTTAAGTTTCGCTGCACTGCCTGCGGCATAAACAGGGATCAAAGCTCCGCCTCCCCTATTGGTTGACCTTGTCGCCCCTCCACCACCAACGCCTGCGCTGCCATATTCTACTCCTCCTCCTTCTCCGCCGCCACTGGCGCCACCAAAACCACTCCCTACTGCTTTAGTCTCATGTTCGCCTCCTCTTTTAACAGTCGATTGTCTACCAATATTGTCTTCGTGATCTGAATATATTAGAAAGGGAATTTTTCACCTAATTAACTTTAAATAAAATCAAATTTATAAAAAAAATTAAAAAAATTATTTTATTCGAATTTGAAGATAAGTGTTGGATATGAATTTATCTTATATCGTTTGGATTCACAAGTAACTATCAAATATAAGTACATGTTTAATACTGCTAACAATGAATGATTTTATCGTTGAATCAATAGCAGAAAATTAAAGAACAGTGATTGAAAACTAAAAGCAAGCAACTGAAGAGTACCTGCAACTGCAGCAACCATGGAGTTTTGAGGAACTGCAAGAAGAAGATGAAGTTGAAGCTGAAAGGAAAGCAGCAAAAAAAAGAGAAGTCCCAGCTGTTTGAAACTGATGAGTTTGATTTGGAAGCCTGTCCTCATGATTCAAAATCTCACCAAATGAAAATATCTGGGCTAAGCTTAGCTCGCTTGCAAACCATTATCTCTTTCATCGTTCAAATCTAAACCCGACCAGCTAGTAAGTTAGATAATGCGTTCAATCTAATGGGCCCAACGATTGCATCGAATTTAGGTAAAATTTATTATATTTTAAATCAATGTGATTTCATTTTATGAGTTGATCATATAATTTATGTGTTATTTAATTTAATAAGTTTAATTTATATTAAATATCATTTGAGTAAAAATTTTTAAACTTTCAATCAATTTGATCCAATTAAATTAATTTTTATGTAATAAAAAATTTTATTTAAGTTTAACTATAAATATTGATATAACATATAATTTTTAATTTTTATATTATTTTCAATAATAATATAAATTTTTAATCGTAAAAATAAAAAAAATAATTTACCGTCGGAGCAATGAACACCTTTCAAGTCTATTGTCAAGTCATTTTAGATGTCACAACTTGCTTAGAATAAATCCGCAGAATGATTTCCATCAGAAAAAAGCAGCGTATGATAAAATATTTCATTTTTATATTCATCAAAAAAGGTCGTTGGCAACATTATGATTTTATTCTATCTCCTCGTCCACTCACTAGTTGCATGTTAGGACCACTTATAGAATTATTATATATATATATATGTTTAATTTAAAATATATTTTACTTGAATTTATTTATATTTTTTAATTTTTATTGAATCTTTAGTAATTTTAAATTTTATTTTTTTATTAAAATTTTAAATATACATTTAATATATTTTAATATTTATAATATAATATTATATATATAATGTTTATATGATATGAGTCGTAAAATAATATTTTATATAATTAAAAAAAATCTTTCCGGTACAAGCTTAAACTATGGATGTAGAAACTAAGACAATCCATTTTTTTGTTTAAATTCAATTGCCAAGCTTAAACATTTTTGTTTAAACAATCTCAAATGTAAAACAAATCTTTAAGCTTAAATGATATCTTGAATTTTAAACAAATTTAAAACCAAATACCCATTTAATCTTAAACAAAAAATCAAATAACTTAAATTATAAATTTAATTGTTATGAATCAAACAAAAATCATAACATAACGATCGTAATATTGTATTATCCACTATTTAAATCTTTTGCCAAAGTCAAACGCTTGATTACTCTTAGTCCAATAAGATGACAAAAATTCGATTCTGTCGTCGTTATTCACCATTATTAAAGTGTAACTAGCATCTACAATGATTAAACTCCTGATATATAAACATATATATATATACATATGTGTACACATATGCATACATATATATAAATATATATTTAGTTGACAACTCACGAATAAAAATTTTACTTTTATAAATAAAAGCTCCTAAAGTGTCAAACTATTTTAAAAATCATTAAAAAAATTTTAATATTATAATTATTTTGTTTTAAAGTAAGTTGTGCAAAATTAAAAAGAAAAAAATTATATGATCGCAATGATCGTAATAGCATGTGTTGCATTCACAATTACAAATTTCTTTCACTCTGCGTATTAAACCAACCCAACCGTAATTCAGGCGAAGGGTAGATTGCTGGAATAGACGGTTCTAATTTACGGCCTTCTCCCTCTTCTATCACGCATTCTGCGAGTGCTGTTGATCGGAATAGGAGTCACATCCTGTGGGAAAAATCGAGTAAAAGTGTTAAGACTTTTGCCGGTAATATGCAAAAGAAGATTGTTTCTCAGCATTTTAAAATATTTTCCAGTTTCAAAGTAGTTGTTTAGAAAAAAATGACCTCCCAATACGGCCAATTTTCATCCCGCAGCGAGCAAAAGCCCTGTAAGCAGATTGAGCACCTGGACCAGGGGTCTTGGTTTTGTTCCCTCCTCTAGCTCGTAATTTGATGTGAAGAGCAGTGATTCCGAGTTCCTGTTCGGTGTTAAAAAAAAAATTGCGATTTATCAACACCGACATAAATCAGAAAGTAATGTTATATCTCGTACGTCTTCTAGTAACAAGTTAATGTATCCTGTTGAAAAAACCAGACCAAAGCCACCAGTCGACCGCACCATCAAGTAGTGACTCTACTTAATATTTATTTAATATTTAAATTCATTTTTAATAAAACAATCTAATTTAACCAATCGAACCAATTAAACCGTCGATAAGGAGGTTTCATTGGTTTAACTTTCGATCCGATTTTTTGAACATTGTAATGTATTATTATGTAAAGTGAAAATTTCAGGTTCTTTGTGACAGATAAAAAGGATACTATATATGACCTTGCATCTCTGATAAACATCTTGTGCTGCGAGCAATGGCCGCATAAGGTGAAGATTCATCCCTGTCAGCTTTCTCCTTCATGCCACCTGAATTTAATCAAGAATCTCGAACTCAATCTTAAGAAAAAAGGAAAAAAAAAAGCTTCAACAATGAAGAGTATTGAGATTGTAACTAAATACGACGGTATTTCATTGATACGGAACTTTCCCTCTCCTTTTCCCATGACAAAAGAGATATATTTTCAAAGAAAAAAAAATCATTCCCAGGAAATCTAGTTAGTATCTTGGACATGCTCACTATCAACATGATGGATAAGCCCGTCCAAGCCTGAGACAAAAACCAATTATCTTAAACAAAGAAAGGTAGCTACACAAGAATTTCTTCTCCGGCAATAACCTACATTGCTCTGACTCTCCATTTTTCTTGAAATACCGTTTCTGACATATTTTCGAATAAGTATGGGGATATGACCTCCAAATAAATGGAAAAGCTTAGAAAAAGCTTAATATACCTGTGTCGGACAATGACACCCGAGTCCGAGTAACATAGGCAATAACAATGATAAGCCATTACCATTTATTAGCCAATATGATCTTAATAGCATCTTAACTCCAAAGTTTAATTTTGCAAAGTTGATACTTCAGATTACCTCCTTCCAAGAAAAATGATAAAAACTGGCAACCACATGATATGTTTAGAACTGCGATTCTGGTATCAGCTTACCTGTAAGTTTCTCTTCCAGACAAATCGGTTACATGCTGGCATTGTCAAAATACCAAAAGAAAAAGAAACTAATTAAAATGCCACGCTTAAAATATTATAGTGAAATCCCAAGTACTACATATTATCAAGTAAAAAGAATTATCTTCTTCAGAATTGAAAGACTGTATAACTTACAATGAAAGTGTCGTTAAACGATGCAAAAATATGGGCAACACCGAAAACATACTCTCCTTTAAGGCCCCCCACCCCCAAAAAAAAAGAGTTTATGTAAAAGCATAAATAGAAGTAAATCCTCAAAGTCCATACAAAGATGCAAACAACGAAAAATTCGACTACAAAAAAAGTTTTATGTAATAAACTTTGATACGTTGAATTCTTATTAATAGATTTTGAGACAACCGTGTATTCATGTCATTTTATTTTTACGCATTCTAGTTATTATTCAATGTTATGTTCATGTCTTGTCTAATATTGCCATGTCTAATCACGGTTAAATCAGAAGAGCTCAATAAGGATCTAATCAGCAATGATATATGATAAAGAAAAATAAACCTAGTACACTGCTCTAAGCATCAATGGGATACATTTCATTTTAACTTTCTCCGGTTTTTTAAGCTATTGATCCCAAAATCAAGAGTTTTGTTCGATTAAGAAGAAAAGGGGCCCGGCATAAAATGAAATCTCCACGAGCTCTTCACTTTTCATTCCATTTTTTTTCCCAGTTATCAAACTGATCGGAATAAGCTAAAACAGGCACAAAAAAGCCATCTTTCTCTCGTTTTCTTGGCAAGCAAACAGACTTTCTTTTTAAAAAGTCAAATGCATCAAAACGAATATCTCAAGCTAAATCTCCGCCGAGCTCCTCACTTTTCATTCCATTTTTTCCCAGTTATCGAACTGATCGGAATAAGCTAAAACAGACATTAAAAAAAAGCCATCTTTCTCTCGTTTTCTCGGCAATGAAACAGACTTTTCCAGGTCAAATGCATCAAAATGAATATCTAAAGCCAAATCTCCGCCAGCTACTCACTTTTCATTCCATTTCCCAGTTATCAAACTAATCGGGATAAGCTAAAACAGACATAAAAAAGGCCAACGTTCTCTCGTTTTCTCAGCAACCCAACAAACTATTCAAGTCAAATGCATCAAAATTGAATATCTAAAGCTTCTTCATATAGTTTCAAATAATTAAGATCGCAAGCCCAAAATATATCAAAGAATTTTTTTTTAAAATATAAAAATATTTATATTCAATAATCTAATGAATTTACTTACCATGATCCAAAGATGGCTGAAGATGTGAGTATCAAAAGCGCCGATAGAGTGAAAGGGAGAATGCTTTCCAAATGGCGGGATGAAAGCTTAAAGCTTTGGTTTTTATATACTGGACTAGGGTTTTAGAAGTGGGAAATTACAGAATTCCACAATTTGGCCATTGGCTTCTTGTTTTTTTTTTTTTCCTTCTTCTTTTAGGTGGATTGGGATTTATTCTTCTTATAAAATTTATACTTGAAAACATTTAAGTATGAGTAAAGAATGAAAAAAAATTTTAAATTGTAACCCAACTTAGATCGAGAATACTTATTTTGAAAATTTTATTATGTTTTATGTCGAATTTTTATTCTTTGGATTATGAATCAAACTTTGATAACCTTGAATATAAAAAAAAGTAAGCGAATTTTATGTACTTAATTTATGTTTTTGTATTTTTATATGTCATAATCATATTTTGAATATTATATATTTATATAAAAAAATTTTAATATTTTATTAAACTATGATGTATAAATTTTGACATATTTATATATTTATATTAAATTCTTACTATTTATATGTTCAATCATATTTGATCATATATTTTAATTATTTTTTTATTATATCTATTTCGTGCAATGAATTGCATCCAAAATTACCATATTAGTTTTTCAAATGAAAGAGGATAAGGTAAATACCGTGACAAGTAGTAAACTATACCGCAAAAACCTTTACTAGATCTAACTGTGAAAAAAAAAATTTAACGATTTAAAATGGGTTAATTATAAAG
>JAQSVH010000013.1:362627-374316 GCA_029448705.1 Adansonia digitata
TCGATTTAATTTGAATAACTATTTGTTTAATTAAATAATATTTTTATTTAATTTTAATAATAAAAATATATTAATATTAATATAAAAATATTTTTTTAATATATATACTTTTAAATAAATATTTTTAAAATCGACATAAAATTTAAACTTAAAATTAAAATTTAAAATTTTTTCAGAAAACAGCTTAACTCGATCAAAAGAATAGTTTACTCCGAGCAGAAACACTTTTAGCTAAAACTAACAAAGACGCAAGTGAAAACCACTTTGCTGTTCGAATTCCTGCCATTTTCAGTGGCACAAAGAGCAATCAGAATTCAAAGAGATAGAAAGCCATTACCGCCGCCACCTCTCTGGGAAGAAAAATACAAAAAGAGAAAAAAAAAAAAAAGCTAGGGTTTCTCAGCCATGGTTCGCTTGACTAAAGAGCAGCTCTTGAAAGACAAACAGACCAAAGATCCCGACTCTGTCACCTCTCTCTCTCTCGACCACAAAGCTCTCTCCGACGTACGGAACAGCCAGCCACCGTCGCTGTTCTTCTTTCTCGCATCACCCTTCTATTTCCTCTTTGTCTTATCTCTGCTCTTTTATTTTACTTTTTTTTTTTTTTACAGGTTTCTTGCTTGGCTGAATTCAAAAGCTTGGAACGACTCGACCTTGCCTTTAACAATCTCACTTCGCTCCAGGTTTTTTCTTTTTCTTTTTCCATTTCCTGCTTAGTACTAATTAAGTAATTAAAATGAAATGGAAATGTTATTTCAATTTCGATTTTTTAGGGATTGAGTTCTTGCATTAACTTGAAATGGTTATCGGTTGTTCAAAACAAATTGCAAACTTTGAAAGGAATTGAAGGACTCATTAAGCTCACTGTAAGTATCAGGAAAAACAAAACTTTACCTACGGTTCTTCTTTAAGTTCCAAATTGAAATGAAATCAAATTTTATGATTCGTTTGCTTGTAAATAGGTCTTGAATGCTGGCAAAAACAAGCTTAGATCAATGGAAGATGTTAAGTCTCTTGTTAATTTACGTGCATTAATTCTGAATGGTAAGATTTTAATAAGGATGCATCAGATTGCTAATTTCTCCTAATTGTTGTTCAAAGATTTTATTTATTTTAGGGGTGAGCATTGATCGTTTTGAATCGATTTAACCCATCCAACCAATTAATTTCAGTTAATTTCTGTTTGGTTTATTCGGTTTTTGAAATTAAGCGATTTTGAAACTTGGTATATTCGGTTAGTTTGGTTTGTTGTTAGTTTTCAAAATTGATAACCAAAGAGACTAAATAAAGTGGACCTTTTATTTTATTTTTAATTATATGTTATATATAATATAAATAAAATTATATTTATATAATAATTTAAAAATATAAAATATAATATATCATTTAGATTATATATTATATAATAATAAGAAATTATTTATGTTTTAAAACCTTGAAATTGATTAAATCGACTGAACTGACATTCTTAAGTTCAGTTTGGTTATTTCAGTTTTGGGATATTTTTTGGGTCAGTTAGGTTGGTTTTAAAATTTTATTCGGTTCAATTGGTTTTAAGACTTTTGAAATCGAACCAACCAAATTGACCGAACTGATTGAATGCACACTCCTAAAATTATTTATTTATTTGTAATTGCTAATAATCTGCCCTTCTTTCTCTGACTTATGTAGATAATGAGATTGTTTCCGTATGTGGACTTGATGAAATGAAAGATTTGAACACTCTTGGTATGAACATTCATTGCTGTGTTGTCAGTATGTGCTTTATGTTATTTTACCCGGATTCTTCATTTTTCTTAAAGTATATTCATACATGATTATGGGGGGATATGATCCTTTAAATATATGGAAAAACTTAGAAAAATCGAGCATATCAGCGTCAAACACCTGTATCTAATACTCCGAATCCGTGTAACTTATCTTCTATGCGAACCTAGCATGAAATTTTTTTTGAAAGTTAACTTAGTCTGAATTTGGTTTCGAAATTGAAATTTAAGATAAGAATACGGTTCTGTTATTCTGGAGCGGAATGTTCGGATAGGAACCACTTCCCAATTCTAAGCATGTTCTTAGTCATCCCATCATCTCACCTTTTTTCAGTCTTCTTTGCACCTATGTTACTTTTATGTGTTCGACGGGAGTATATTCAAATTTTTTTTAAGCTTTTCCATGTATTTAGAGGGTTATATCTATATGGTCATAGTCGAAAATGTATTGGACAAACGTTAGTTTGACTCTTCAGTCTTCTTGAAATACCTTGTGTCGGACACAAGTTTGGATATGATTATGGGGATATGACCCTCTAAGGACCCTCCAAATACATGAAAAAAATTTAGAAAAAATTGAATATACCCATGTTGGATACATATCCGTACCGACATTCAGGCCCGAGTCCAAGTAACATAGACTTTAGGAAAAATGAAGAGTTGGAGCAACTTTTTTGCTACCCAAATCCAACATGTTTTTAAGATGACTATGAATACTGTTAAAAGACAATTCGATTTGATCAGGGTTTACAACAGATTATATATGAAAATCCTTTCTGATTTCCATTTGGTAATTAAAGTACAAGTTTGTCTATTCGTCTTGCAAAAAAGGTTTGATTCTCAAACCCCATGAAGGACTTTGGCCATCAACGGATGTTAAAAATACTTTATTAGTCGTTTAAAACATGGGAAGACCACTCCTAGTTGTGTCATGTAGACTTATGTTGCTCTGAATCTTCATTTTCTTGAAGTACCCGTGTCCGACACATTTTTGGAGTTGGGTATGAGGATATGACTCTCGAAGGACCCTCCAAATACATAGAAGAACTTGAAAAAAAAAATTGAATCTACTTATGCGGGACAGAGTCATATTCAAGACTCACACCTGAGTCTGTATAACGTAGATGTAGGCAATATCACAACCTCCACTCCTCGCAGTTTCATTCACTTAGATAAACTAAATGAGTGAGAACAGTTTTGCCTTTGAACTGGTTCCCTAGAAATCTGTTATGTGATTTTAACTCGGATTGTATCTTTTTTATGGAATTTCCTGCAGTACTTTCTAGGAATCCAATCAGTGAAATTGGCGATTCCCTTGTCAAGCTGAAATCTATAACAAAGGTGTTGAAATTCTTCCGTTTTTCTTATATTATAAGATGTGATTTAACTTGATTACACTCCTAAAACTTTTCCGATTGCTCTTGGTTCCAGTTCTCTGCATCGAACTGCCAAATTCAAGCTATTGACTCGTCGCTGAAGTGCTGCATTGAATTAAAAGAGCTTCGACTTGCTCACAATGATATCAAAGTATGTTCTTATCATGTTTTATTCATTGCAGCCTCTTTTATGTATTAATTATATGCTTTTCATTACTTATGTTACTCCGATTCTTCATTTTTCTTGAATACCGGTGTTCGATATTTGTGTCCAATGCATATTCAAACATGGGTATTGGGATATAACCCTTCAACAATCCTCCAAATACATGTAAAAATTTGGAAAACGTCGATCATACCTATGCTGGACACATATCTGTATTTAACACTCATACCCGAGTCCGAGTAACATAGTTATTTCACATTCCCTTACCTGTTTGTTTATGTTCTATTCATGTGTGTGAATTGCGCAGAGTCTTCCAGCAGAGTTGTCTTATAATAAAAAACTTCAAAATTTGGACTTGGGAAATAACTTAATCACTAGATGGTCGGAATTGAAGGTTAGCAGCAAGCAAGCTTAATTATTATTATTTTTTTCCTGGAAATGCATTTTCTGCATTGTTCATTGACAACAAACTAAATAACAGGCACTGGATTCACTTGTCAATCTGAAGAATCTCAACCTACAAAGAAATCCCATAGCTGAAAAAGATAAATTGGCAAAGAAGGTAGGCTTGTTTGCTATTTTACATTTTTCTTCTCTATGTTTTTGAGAACTTTATTGCTTTGACCCTTCATTTTTCTTGAAGTATCCCTGTTTGATACATTGCCGGATATGGGTATGAGGATATGATCCTTTAAGGACCCTCTTAATACTTAGAATAACTTAGAACGAAAATTAAACATGCTCATGTTGAAAATATACCTGTGTCAGATACTCACACTCGTGTTGGAGCATTTTCAAACATAGTTACATGGATATAGCGTTCCAAGAACCTTCCAAATACATAGAAAAACTTTAAAAAAATATTAAACATACCCATGTAAGATATACATCCGTATTCTACACTCATGTCCGAGCTCATGTAACTTCTGCAGGTTAGAAGTTTACTCCCGAACTTGCAAATATTCAATGCTAGACCAATTGATAAAAGCATCAAGAGAAACAAAATGGGTGAAATTGTTGACATTGCTTCGCATAGTGCGGTTTACAAGGAGGATATTCACCAGGAGGAAAAAAAGGATCGGAAAAGAAAAAAGAATCCCGAATTTCAAGCATCAGTTGAGAAACCGGATGTTAATCTCGAGAGTGCTACTGGTCTTTATACTGAGAAAGAATCAAAGAGGAAAAGGAAGAACGGAAATGGCAAGCTGTCGACAGAGGTTTCAGTTGATGAGAAGGAGCATGAAAATCTTTTTCATCGTGGTGTGGAGGAAAAAATTAAACGAAAAGGGAGGAAAACGAATGATAAGCTACCGAAAAATGAAGTTTCAGTGCGCGAGGATGGTATCATAGTGGAGGAGAAACAGAAGAAGAAAAAATCAGAGAAACGGGATGAACTAGACATTATCGATGATGCAGGTACCTCTTTCACTGAGCTGTTCGGGACCGATTTTGTAGATCCGAAAGATGATGGTAGAAGGAAGACAGTTGAGGGAGCTCGTCAAGATTCGAAATCATCATGTAGCTTAGTTACCTATCCTGTGAAAAAGAAGAAAAGCAAACGTGCTGCGCTCCCCGAACTTCAGCTGTCCGCAGCAGTTGAAGTCGGAATGGGTGGCGCATCAACCTGGGATGACGAGTGAATCAGATTTTCAGAGGCGCTCGATCTCGCAGTTAATCCAGAATCAAACTGTTAGTTGCCATTGTTAACTTTCACATGCATCTCATGTTTTCTTGGGGTTTTTCTGCTCAACTTGCTGATGCCCTAGGTGAATTTCAGTTTCTTTCATTATATTGCCTAGTTTTGTGCATGAAAGAATCAGTATCGTTTGAATGAGTGGTTAGGTTAGATGCGCTAGTATATCACCAAATAAATTGCAACTTTCAAACTTGCACTCTCATTGCATGGGAATTTTGTTATTTTTTTTCGATTTTTCATTTTTTAAATATTTTTTAAAGTATTTATGTCTGACACTTTAATATATTTTTAGATATGAGTATGAGATATAATCCTCTAAAGATCTTTCAAATATACGAAAAAATTTATTTTAAATATATCTGTGGGATATGTTCTCGTCTTTGACACTAAGACCTAAGTTTGAGTAACATATATAACTGAATTGACCTTAACTAAATTTCACATGTTCAAATTAGGTCATTTTTTGTTTTAATTTAAAAAAATTTTAATGTTAATTTTAGGTTATTTTCACTAGTTTAAAAATAAAATATTTATTTTCTATTATAAAAATTAAAAACTAATTAATATTAAATAAAAATAAGATCCGAATTAGTTTAAATAATTACAGTTTTAAACTTATCAACAGAAAACCAAACCATATATATATATATATATATATCTGTATATATATTACTGGAACCGAATCTAAATGAATTCAATAAAAATAAAATTGAACATTACGGTTCAAATTAGTTTTCAAGTTAGGGTTTAGTCATGGGTATCATGCTCAGCCTTTTTCGTATTAATGTAAATTTTACGAAAAAGGGGCAAAAAACATAAAATATTTTACACAAAAATCATCAAAACAACCCCTCCCCCCCCCCCCAAAAAATCTTTTCATTTTTATGTAAATTTGATGAAAAACTGCCAAAAATTCATCAAAACAAAAAAAAAAAAAAGAACTTCTTTCAAACAATAAAGTTTATTTTCTAAAATTATATTATGAAAGTCATTTTCCACTTAATAGATCTTAATTTTTGATAATTGAACTTGTGATGACATGTATTCGTTAAGAGTATATTTAATTTTTTTAAAGTTTTTTCGCATATTTGGAGGATCATATATCCATATTCATGTTCAAAATATGTATCGGACAAAAGTATTTTAAGAAAAATAAAGAGTTCGAGTAAGATGAGCTAACCCTAAATCCAAAATATTAATAGTCAAAAGTATTAAAGAAATTATCTCATTCACAGCTAGTTAAAATTTTAAACTGCATAAACGAGATTAACAAGATGACACGTACTAGTAATAATGAGACAAATCACAATCTCTTAAACCATTTAAGAAATTTTTTTTAAAAAAAGAAAAACTTCACTGTCAATATATTAAAAATGAATTCATCAAAGTATTAATACTAGCAGAAAATAAACTGGCAATGATGCAGGCAAGCAGCACTTATTCAGGATAAAAAAAACGTGAAGAGATTCATAGACAAATGCTTGAATCATTATTAGTTCAATGATCACAAAGTAGTTTCAAACTTTTGTGAATTTGTAATTTAACAATTTGCATATGTTTAAAGATATATCGAATGCGATACAAGAAAACTATGTTACTCCAACTTTTTATTTTTCTTAGAGTACTGTGTCCAACGCTCATGTCTGATGCATATCATAGGTGTGAAGATATGATCCTCTAATTATCATCCAAATATATATAAAGAAAAAAACAAATTTACTTGTCGGTATTCAATATTCACACTCGAGTCCGAGCAACGTAACAGGAAAATACAATAGTTATCAAATGGGTTTAGAACTTGCATTCACCTTGATTATTTAGTGAAGAACCCTGCAGGACCACTTCGTTTGAGTGTCTTCAGTTTTTTCAGATGCTGATGTAAAAGTAACTGGCTTTGCTGGATGATCTCTTACAATCAAGCTGAGCACTTCTGGTCTTGAATAATGCCCGATGACATCGAAATCGAATTTCACCCGGGCTATTTCTCCAAGATCTGGGAATCATTTGGTAATTATTATTATTAGTTCGAGTTTGTCACCAAAGCAAATTAAAATCTTTAAGTTTTCAAACATCATGTTAAGCTATGTTGCTCTAGACTCTTCATTTTTTTTGAAGTATTAGTGTCTGATATCTATTCGGACATAGATATGAAAATATGATCTATCATGAAACCTCTAAATGCGTGAAAAATTTAAAAAAACTGAATATACTTGTATCCGACATAGTAACAAAGCTTTGGCACATTCAATAAAACTGGTGGACAAGCACATGTAGAATACAAAAACAAAGACATGAGCTGTGTGGCGAGGAAGATAGAAAGAGATTAAACCCTGCAGCTTCAACTTACCGCCCAGATGCAATATTGCTAATACATTCTCGCTGAAACAACCAAATGTAGGTAATCTCTATGTTGTTCTGACTTTTATCCATGTTTGAAATATGTCTGGACATGAGCATAAGGATATAATCTTTCAAGAATCTTTCAAATACATGGACAAACTTAAAAACAATTGAATATACTCATATCAAACATATATCTATATCCATCACTTACAGCCGAGTAGAATAACATAAGGTAAAATCTAGAATGTTTTGGCCAAGTTAGAAAGAAAGTTTCGGAGATGTTAAAATCAGAGATTACTGTGCAAACCTAGATTTGCTGATATAAGTGCTTCCCCAGCATAATGGGGTCCTGCCAGAATAGCTCCGGATGGTGATATAATGACACTCCCCCCGGCACAGACAACAGAATCTGGAGTGAGTTCTTCTTCCGTCCCGTAAAACAGATATTCTGGAGGAGGCGGGTAGTCTGCCCTCCGACAGAACTGGTTAGCTGACAAAACAAAACACCCACCTTCAAGAGCGATATGCGTCATCGAGGCTTGCCACACATCCCTGGCATCAGCAGTAGGTGCACAATATATTTCAATACCTACAAACATTAAAAGACTTTCATGGATAAAGCATAAAAGCTAGAAGGCTCAAGGTGGTTTCCATAAATATTTCTCATAGAATGAACGAGTTTGAGGATCACAATTATATTTCAATACCTACAAAGGCGTCGCGCCTGCTTGCTAGCATAAATAAGAGAGAGAGAGAGAGTAAACACACAACCTATGTTACTCAGATTTGGGTACAAGTATCGAATGTAAATATGAGTCTATCACGAATATGTTTAACTTTTTATAAGTTTTTCCATGTGTTTGAAGGGTCATCCATATACCCGTATTCAAATATATGTTGGATATAAATATCAGACACGAATACTTTAAAAAAAATAAAAATCAGAAACTTCAAGTTAATTCAGCCAATATTACATCAGGTCTCTCAAAACAAAAGCTCATTCCTTGCCTAGTGATCATAAAGCAGACAACAATCAACTTCTTAAAAGCCTCTAGCCATTTACCAAAAGATTCTAGTTATGGGACAATTTATTTAGAGCTAGAATCAATAAGAATTAGCAAGCCCAAAATAGGGAAATGAAAATGGATGTTTACTCCATAAAAAAATTGAAAGAAGAAAAACTTTATTATAACACAAGTTTATATTGTTCAGACTTTTCATTTTTTAAAAAAATATTTGTATCTGATATATATTCAGGTATGGATATGGGAATACGACCTTTAAGGGCTCTCCATATACATGAAAACGGTAATAAGAAATTAAACATATCCTCGTCAGATACAAATATGTATCTGATAGACACAAGCAGGATTGTGAAAAGCTTGAGGGTTTCTGTCAGAATTATATATGCCCTGCAATATATACATCAACATTAGAATGTAAGTGAAAGGTCCAGAAATCCAACCTTTTGCATACATTGCTGTCCTCAGAAGTGGCATTCTATTTTCCCAACAAATGGCAGCACCTATTTTCCCAATCGGAGTCTCGAAAACTGGAATTGTTGATCCATCTCCGAATCCCCAAATGATACGCTCCAACGCTGTAGGCATGATCTTCCGGTGCTTCCCCAGAAACCGACCTTTCGAGTCAAAAAACAGAACCGTACAATATAGAGTATATCCGTCTCTCTCTATCACGCCCATTACCAAGTAAACCTTATGCTTCGCAGCCATGGCTGCCAAGCGGTCGACTTCAGGGCCTGCAATTAGCATAAGCCACATATATGAAACAAGATGTGAAATAGAATGACATAGTTTGGCAAATAAACAATGGGTTACAATTAGATCCACATCCGCAAAGCATGATAATGTACATGGAGTTTTGAAAACTTTTATAATTTGCATAAACCAAAAAAAAAACTTCCACATTATCAAAAATCAAACTTCCCCGAACTTTATATTCTAAGAAAACTTGAATGCAAAATTTAGTTTCCGATTTAATATGAATATTACATCTGATCGAAGTCATAGCATATAGCACAATCTAAAGCTAAGTTACCTGGGCTAACATGTCTAACACAGGTAAGTTTCTTTTCTTTTTTTTGAGTTTTTTTCTATTATAAAAGATTATATCTTCGCATTCATGTCTAAATTTACGTAAAACGTGGGTACCTTAGGAAAAACAAAAAGACGTAGCAACTTATGTATCTAAAGCGTGGTATATCTTCCAATGTAAACCCCCCCTCCCCAAAATGACATTTTTAAAAACCCAATGGACTTAAACAACTTAACAAGAACTAGCTCTCTCCCGTTTCATAAATCACGAAGCTCTACTCAAGATTTGAATTCAAAGAGAGTTTCAAGTTTTTTACGCCAATATTGAATGTAAAAACAGTTGGAGTATTCAACATCTGACAAATTTATAAGTTAAAATTCAAATAGAAAAAGAAAGCAAGAAGAAACTTTTTCTGCAAATCAGGATCAACCCAATAATAACAATGTAAATTGCCGGCCAATACATCATCCATTGACATGATCATCTCAAAAAACCATTACCAAGCATTTGACAAAAAAAAGTTAAGCGTTCGATTCAGAGTTCAGACCAGGAACATTAATGGCGGAAGCATGATACTTCCGGAACTCTTCTTTCCCTTTAGCAGTTCGGTTTCCAATGCTAACACCAAAATTGGAGCCACGAGGATATCCACCGATAAACGCTTCAGGGAACACCACCAGCTGAGACCCGTACCCTGCAGCTTCAGCCAACAATCTCTCCGCCTTATCTAAAGTACCAGGTGTGTCATAGAAAACGGTCGACGCTTGGACCACGGTTGCTCGTACAGTAGTGGTGGTGGTGGAACCGTCGCCACCCATGTCAACCTCCGCGAATAGCGGTCCATTAGATTGTGGGGCAGCAGGCACCATTGACATTTTCTTTCCCTCTCTTTTTTTTAAGGTGGTCGGCGAATTCGTGTTGGCGTTTCGTTTATTGTAAGCTGGTGGATAAGTTTGCATATGGAATTTATCCTTAAATTAATGCAAAAGGGGCCGATGTTTGGTGGCGGTGGGTGGCTGGAGGATAACATCCACCGCCAAAAGCCCATACTTGCACCCCATTTTCATTGTCAGATATTTTCTTTCTTTTACCATTCCACTGGTGAGAAGTAAGTGAGGTTTATTCACACTAGACTTTTCCATATCGGATTATTCGTCCGATCCAATACGTATTTATATGTATATATTTTTTATTAATTTAAAATAATTTTGTTTAAATTATTATTTAATAATAAAAATTATTTTATTTAAATTTAATGATAATAATTTTTAATTTTTATTAATAGTTAAGTAGCAAGTTAAGTATTTTAGTCTCTGATGTGAATAAAAAATTTAAAAATTTTAAAATCTTAGCTCGATTTATGAATAATTTTAATTCAGAGCGTGCAGTCCAATTTTATTCAATTCCTTCCTAACTTGATCCTAAGTAGATTTTTGAGATTTTTTTTATGTTTTGTTCGTGTATTTTATTTTATTTTATATTTATATAAGTTTTTATAGGTTAATAATTCATATTATATAGATTTTAAAATATTTGTATATGTATCGTATCATATTTTAATTATTTTTATGATATTTTCAAAATCGTACTTGATATTATTTGGTCCACCTATTGGCCCATTTATTTTTAAAAATAAAAATAATTATATTATTTTTATAATTAAATTTAAATAGGCTATTTTTTTATTGTTTAAACAATGACTCGACTTGGATCGATTTGAATCACTACATATTATGTCCAAGCCCAATTTGCTACGCGTCGAATTGGTTGTTCAGCCCTTGAATAAATGTTCAAATTAATTTAAATTGCATTAATTAAAATGAAGTAATCAATTGTATAATTTTATTTTTATTTTTTGGTAAAAAAAAATTATTTTAACTAATTTAATTGAATTTATACACTTTAAAAAATTTACCCAACTAGATTTAATTCGATTAATATGATAAAGATTTAATATCAAAATATTAAATTAAAATCGCTAACAATGTTAAACTTAAAACATCATCCTCAAATGTTCAACTTTTAGTTAATTTCAAAAAATATAATCATTATCTTATATTAGGTCATCGAGGCAATTCATATACTTATATTGTGTTCAAATATTTTCACTTATTATAATCATACTTAAAGTATTATATATTTATATAAATTTTAATACATTAATAATTTATGTTTTAAGATTTTTAAAAGTTCGTATATTTATATAATATCATATTTTATATTATATTATATTTATTTTTATGTTATGTTTGTATTATATAATCATATCATATTTAAAATTATTTAA
>JAQSVH010000013.1:426916-437832 GCA_029448705.1 Adansonia digitata
GTTATATAGGTAACAAGTAAAAATGTCACTACTTAACATATAAACAGCTTATCCTGAAGCCACTATGATTCATTTAATCATTCACAATAAATGAACTCTTTGAAATATATCGAATTCAAATGATAATTTAAACAGTAAATGTTAATCATAGAATATAAAAAATAACAAAATAGCCCTAAGAAAGCAAGAAGCAAGAAAGTTCAATAACATAGTACCTCGGAATGAAGCTTCTTCAAAATAAAAGGTTTAGGAAAGAGCATCCATGGAACCGCAACTAATGCCAGAAGCAACAATAAGATCTGCACAAGCTCAGCAACAATGGACCACCGTGAAGACTAGAAACTTGACAAGATGGCAAATAACAGTCAGCAACTTTAGACAGGAGAGAAAATCACACCTGAAGTATTTTCTGGCCCCAGAACAACTCATTATCACCAAGATCATTGGTGGGACTCAAAAACATATAGATCATCACATGATAAAGGTCCGCTTGAGAACCAGTGCACCACTTAATTATAATGAGTAATGAAAGATACCCAAAAAGGGAGTTCAGAAATATCATCTGTGGCACAAACTGATATCTAATAACAAGAAGCAAAGTATGTTTCAGTTTCATCCCTTAAGGAAGTATAAGTTGGAAGGCGAGAAAGGAAGAAAAACACACCTAATATCCAGGGAATTGCGAAAAAACCGTGCATTGAAATAACTTAATACAATTCCTAGGTTCATCTGGGCCACGCCTAGCAAAATTGACATCTTCATTTTAAGAGAGTTTAGAAAAGGCAACTCTGAACGACTTCCACGCCATCTTGGATCCACGCCAAATGGGTAAGGATCATGAACTCTAATTAAACCAGCAGACCGTGCATCACTGACCAAAATAATCATAATAACAGTGGAATAACAAATTAGTTGAAGAAAAGAATACTCTTTTTCCAGTATATGAGAAATTGTTAGTCTGCATGACTATTGCAAACGTGAACCTCTATCATTCACTCAAAACCAATGCTTTAAGCTAGTCTATGGAAATTAGACTAGTCTCTTTTCATTAACACGTTAAAGTTCCAACTAAGATAGATGCACATAAATGAGAAATACTAATTTAGGGTTGATCAATGCCATAGAAATCATGAAATAAACCTAACTGATCTATCAGAGAAAAAAAAAATAAAGCTATATCTAAAGGAAGATCTCCGGAGGTTGATTGAATGGTGCAGAGTATAGTGCAAAGATGGCTGCAAATAATAATATATTCTTACATAAAAGAAAGAAATATAAAGCAACTGAGAAATTAAAACCAAGAAAAATTTTACATCCACAATAGCAGTTGGTATAATTAAAGAGGTGTTTCTGAGAAAATTGTAGGACAGAGGAATACATCAGATGAAAACAGAACACATGTTATCTTTCAAACACTGGTTGTCAAGTTTCTACTTTATTTAAATATCGAAAAGTGGAAATACAAACCTGCAGGTAGCATCTCGGCATTTGTAAGCAGAATCACCAAATATGTGAAAGGGAACAGAGAAGAACTCATTGTAAATCAACCCACAATAAATTGAAAAAAGTGACATTAAAAGGAGCACATAGCGTCCCCCAAATAGCATATCCACAAAGCTTCCAAGTTTCTGTAAGGTATCAAATGTGCCAATTAGATTACAATGATTACAAGCTACGGATAAATTTAACCAGGGCTACAAGTCACACAAGCACTATACCCATTTTGCTGCAAAATCATAGAGCATGGAATGTTATCATATCAAGAAATATGAATCAGAGAACATGTATATAAAAATTTCTCAATCAGACTAAGCATGCCAACAGAAGAATAAGGAGGAAAAAAAAAGCTAGAATTATCACACAATGAAGCCCATGTCAAATTATTAGTGTCAGTGTATCAATAATCACATTCCAATCTCATTTCTCACTTTGAATCAGATGCTTTTCTCTTTCACTAAAGAAAATAAAATCTTATCATCCTCTGTTCTCCTAAGAACCCAGATCTAACAAGACCCTCGACTGGAGTAGTTTGACCTTTAGGCCAACATTAATGAGGGGAAAATTAATATGCTCCAAATCAGTCATAGCAAAATAGAACAGAGGAAGATATCAGAAATGGGGAAAATCCATTAGAGGATATTCATAAACTTGTATTTCAGATTTTTTACCAATCAGCCCAGTTTCTGCTGTATTGATATTATCAATGGGTCAATCCAACAAGTCAAAACATCACTGAAGTAGGCAATAATGATTAACTTATATAAAATGCAACCCTGTGTCAGTGTTAAAGCCTTGCTTAAAATAAGAAATCCTACCCATTAAGAACAATATCCTATCCAGTATTCCTACTATAACCATAACGGTTTCTGTATCATGCAAAAATAGGTTCGCCAGTTGGCTTTAACTCTATACAGATATGTTTGCAGACATGCCTGAGTGCTGAGCCTGTCTTCTCGAGCTATGAGTACCAATGCGCCCAATAACAAGCATATTCCATGACCCCAATCACCAAACATCACCGCAAAAAGAAATGGAAATGTAATAATGGTGTAAACTGCAGGATTTGCCTCCTGATATCTAGCAACACTGCAAAAAGTTCTAATGTCAGTATTCTGATAAGTTACATAAGTAACAAGTAAATATGTTCTACTAAACATATAAACAGCTTATCCAGAAGGCATTATGATTCATTTAATCATTTAATAGATCCAGAATGCATAAACAGGCGGTTACAATATGGAAGAGATACTTTAACTTTGACATATTATAGTGACATTACATAAATCTTCTAACTATTAGCTTAACTGTTGGGAAGCAAATCATGTTTGCCAAGAAACAGAAGATGTTGACCCTTACTAGCATCTTTTATATTTACTATCGAAAACATAGACCATCCGTATACTTGAAAGCGTGTACTCATGTATAGATGAATACAACAAGATTCTTAATTCTGGACAACCATCCTATATAAAGTGAGTAGTTTATACATTCTTCTCAAAACTATCAACAGAAAGCATGCTGCATGCCAGCCATAAGACAAAGCAACAAAGCATCATGCTAGAACTCACCCATATGCATCAACAATCTCCTGAAATGCATTTGTGAAATAGTTTGTTCTGAAATATGTAGGAGGTGATTCCACAGCATCCATTACATGAAAAATTATACCTACTTGCGAATTGCTATCAAATGTTGCCCGTTGCAGTGCTTCTTGAATCTGTTAGGCAAAAAACCTATTTCCTCAATTCTAAGGCTACAAAATTCTAACAGAAGATCAAGAGGGCAGAGAAAAAACAGAGAAATTGTAGTTACACAGAATTTAGATTGGTGATGCATAAGAGAAGATACCTGAGCTTTTGCAAATATAGGGCACCATCCCTCTCCAACAAGACATTTCTTAGTAACATCAAAATTCAGCATATTCAATGTATCATATACAGCTTTCTCCCTTCGTACCTAGTTTAAAGAAAAAGGAAACCACAAGGGTCTTAGGTGATAATATCATAGCAACAGACATAAAACAAGGGATTTTCATATGCTAATTTAGATATTTTACACGTTATGATGTTCATTGCTCCAGCAAAGGCAACAAATATACAAGATACGGCACATTCATTAGATGCATCATACCATGCTCATCCATTGTGATAGATGGTACCCAATTGAGGTCAGAGCTTTATTTCGATGGCGAATACTGGCATCCAATGTGGCCTCCAATTCAGAAAGACGTGATACGACCTGTGAACAAAAACCAAAACTTTCAACCAGAAGAATGCAGATTTCCAGTGTAACTCCAACTAATAAAAACCATGCAAGGCGTATTTATAGACAAATGAGATAGATAAAACTGAGCCAGATTGAATTAAAGTTTGTATTAATTCGTATATTCCAGAATAAAAATTTCAAAAAAGAAAAATTATAGCTGCTATGTCATCTCATCACAGAATCAAGAGCATACCATTCTAGGCTTGGTTTTGAAGATCAAAATAGACACAAGCGATATAAATGGCAATTTGCATACTTTTGCTTCAAATTTTGAAGTGGAAAAATAAAATAGTTAGCCTCCATTACCCCACACTTACTTCTCTAGCTATTTGCCTTTGTTTACTAATGTCATCAGGAACGGGATAGCAATTAGCTCCAAAGGCTTCACAAATTTTCAAAATCTTTGTCCTTGCCTGTTCCCCGGAGAAAAGAACTACAAATACTGTTTTTTCAACCTGCAAAGATGAACAGAAGAAAATTGTAAAGTTCCTTTCAATACTGCAAAAATCTAGCAATCAAAAAGCAATAACATAAACATCTTTGGATGTAGACAAACCAGAGATAGAATGTATCAAATAATTAATAATTTCCAAATGAAAAGATAAATGAAGTAAGATTTAGCAACATAATTGATGATGATAAGAGGAAAATAAACCATTTCAGCAGATAGAGGATCCATGATTTCTTCGCCAGCTGGTGCCTGATTAAAAAGCATATTGCCTCTGGTAGCACGAAATAACATCCTCTCAAATCTAAGAGCCTTGGACTTACAAATAATCCCACAGATGAATCTCAATCCAGATTGGTCAGTAGGCCTGATTTCCTGTACAGTGAATAATCATATAGTAGATCAAACCAAAGAAGTAGGTTTGTAAAATAAGTAATCTAATCACAGGATCAACAAATACCTGTTCAAGTAATGATGATGACTCAAAATAATCGTCATTAGAGTATACATTCTCACTTAATTCCCTTTCCTCGGAAACTGCATTGTTACTACTTGACAACAGAAAACCACCTGCCTGGAATTTGAGCAATATGCATGAGCAGGCATTCAGTATTCAACATAAACATTTGGGTTATAGATTTTACATCCCAAATCTTCCTAAAAATGTACCATTCAAAAAGCAAACTGAAAACAGTTTACATGGATTTGATGAGGTTACATATCAATACCACAGAAAAATATTCACTTCATATTGTTACTTTGTTATCTTATTATTTTTCTTCTTATTTCTACCCTTCTGGTTTGCCTTGTAGTTTTATATCATGTTTAAATGAGCAAAGAACAGCAGGGCAATTAAAGAGCTGCTTGAATACGAACTTGATACAAAATTTACATGTACTTATTTCTAACACATGGACAGAAACAAATCAGGAAATGAACCCAATGGTGGAATAATTATATATTAAAAGGCATTTAGGGGAGGGGGAGAAAACAGAAGTAGAACCCTATAATAACTGCAGTGATGGGAAAGAAATCGACAAACAAATGCAATTAATGGTCCCTAGCACACAAATATAAAACAGAGAGAAATGAACCAAGAAATGAACCTTTTGCAAAACAATCTTGAACTCCAGGAGCTCATTGTATGTTTGTCGAAGTTTTTCACTGTTGGAGTTCATTTCAATCAGTTCGTGCTCATGCTCGGCAAGTTGTATCTGAAGTTGAAACAAACACGAAAATGATAACACACTTTATTCCAGAAAAGACAACTATTACTTACATTAACTATTACTGCATTCAAAAAACTATCACTTCATGTAAAAGCTGGAATAACAAAAAAACGCAAGGCAAGTCAAAGGGGGAAAGAAATGATTATTTGGTGAGAGCAAAGCAAATGAACCTCTAATTCCTCCAATTCTACGTCTGGCTCCACAACAGGATGTACTGATGATAGCAGACCAGCTTTACTAATTTGATCTTTGAAAAAGCGTAGCTTTCTTGACATTTCTCCACAACGTTTCACCTGTTAAGACCTTTCAGAAATTAAAGTGACTACAATAGTTGGTAATCAGCAACTGTAGTTAATGTCATACTCAAAAAGAGACAAATCAGAAATGAAGTTCAGACAACAACGAGGCATGATTAGCATTTCCTTTCTGCCTTGAAATAAATTGAAAGGTGTTCCCTTAAATGGGTTTTACAACAAACATAAGAAGAATAACAATTCATGAAAGCAAAGTAGATAAGGGGTCAGATTGCACCATGGAAAAAAAAAGAACTGTATTACTTCTCACAATGTCACCTAAGAGAAAGGTGACAAATCCAGCCTTCACTACAGATGGAAAGGTTAAAAGAAAGGAAGGGAAGGGTCAGCCGCTGGAGAGAATAAAAATGTTGCCTTAATGGTTTTCTCTTCTTGTGAATACCAGGAAAAGATTTAGAAATCAAAATTGATGCTGGATATGTAAAAGAAATAGTAGCACCATCAGTTTACTCATCCTGATTATTCACTGATATAACAACCACAAAAGGATCAAACAGGAAGGCCAGTATATTCAGTTTGATTCACTCAAAAACTAAGCTGCATATACAATCACTTGTACAAGGAAAGGATATACAAAGAATTGGCAGATTCTCTCATTTCAACTGACCTTGCACGGTTATTAATTAACACTTGATATTTTGCTCATTAAGATACATATTTAACAATTGAGAACTTGGCCATAAGTAACCTATATCACAAAATCAAAATTAAGGCTTGAGTAAATACCTGATTAACAAATGTTCGTTGGAAAGGACTTCTCTCAGCATTTAGCTGCCACAGGGGAGACAAAAGTATATAACTATTAGCATATTAAATTGATGATTACAAAAGCAGCATCTAATTTATTTAGAAATCAGCACATATCCATATATGGTTATAATACCAAAGGCCCTCTTCACCAGAATAAGAAGATGACTGAAAAAGAGTCTGACACCATCTAGCAGAATAGGCATGCTGAGAATTCAAAACCAAAACCCATTCAGGAGTTTATAAATATTCAAGATCACTAGCCATTCAGGACTTGATATCACACACCTCCCCATGAGAAACTATCTATTTCCTTTTAAGACCAGATAGATTGCATAAGATCTATGCGATACTTAACCCTAGAAAATGGGTTATTTCCAAATTATGGTCTCAATAGAACAGAATCTTTCCAGAGGCGATTTGGTCCGACCTTTTAGCCCCTTTGCAACAAGCTTCAACCCTTTATAAGTTATCACCTAAATCCATACTCCTACTCTCAGTCTTAGATGCATGAAACCGGCAAGTTCTAATTTCAGGAATGATATACAGATTTTTTAAAGAACTTTTCAATCATGACAACTTAATCATAATAGAAACATTCCCGCCCACCAAAGCAACATTTTTTTGCATCCCATGCCAAATTTGTATAAAATGAGCAAAAAACTTCCTTTTATCACTGGATTATAACCAAGTTACCTAATAGTGCTTATATTTAGGCCGTCATGGTCCCAACTTTTCAAAACCCTCCATTCTAAATTATAGTAAAAACAGCATCTTCAACAATTAACAGTCATTATCAATATTATAACCAAGAAAACCAAAAAAGAATGAAACCATTTAAAAAATTTTACCCTGCATGCCAAATTCAAAATAACTCGAATCAAAAAGTTGATAGAAAGTCATTTTAAATCCCAAATCAAACTTGCAGCAAAAGCCGTGGATAAATTAAGTTAGAATAGTACACCTAGTAAAAAACTGAGTCATTATCTAATCACAATCCCTCAATATTTTGGCATGAAACTAGTCCTCTAAATAACTCAACCGATCCTATAGCATCTGCCAACTTAAAACTTGTACTAAAACACCCATCAAAAGCTAATTTTATGTTCTATTTCAAACTAGAGCAAGCTCATTGAAAATATTAAATGTAACTTTATTCTATAGGCAGACTTGAAGCTCGGTCTAAAGTATAACCTTCTTCGATAAGTTCAATGTTGGGTCCTAAATACGCCCAAATTCCAAAATCTCTCCAATCAAACCAGAAACCGCCTTTTGTAATTATCAGAAACAAAAGCTCCTCAATCAGAAAATTATTACAGGCATAACTTCCTTGCTCTGAATCTAAAGTCTTTGTATCTTAACTAGATCCAGCAATTCCAAACCATCTCAAATCATACAGGAGACTGATAAAATTAATTCGGCCAACATCCCTCATCAAATTCAACCACCGGAACAACAACTAATCCATGATATATTCGCATTGACTCCAACAAATTTTCCAAATGCGCGAAAACAATAGCAACTAAAAATAGAATAACAAGCTATCAAACTTCAGTTGAACGTAAATTTCAACTACTTAAAAAGTTAAGATAAAAAAACAACAATAAACCAAATCCTAAATTCTCCTTCACAAGAATCATTCAAGAAATGCTTAAAAGATAAAACTAAAGCAGCGTTAAAAGAGAGAGAGAGAGAAAGAGAGAGAGAGAGAGAGAGAGAATTGGATCTGAGTATAGAAAGACATTACATCACGGAACTGGAGGAGACCGAGTTCACCGAGATAAGAAATGGCTCGGTGAGCAGACTCGACGGGAATAATAAGTTGAACAAGTGTCATTTTCTCCGACCGCATCAGATCCATTGGCGGCAAGTTATCTATGAACTTTTCAATTCTTTTCATTTTTTTCTCTCTTTCTCGAGAATCAAACGGAAAATAAATGAAATTTGGATCTGAGTTTTTGGATCTGAGAGAGTTATTATTATTGTTATTTATTTTTTGGGGTTTACGAGAGAAGACTACGAGCGTTTGCCTTCGGTTTCCCCATCGCAACTATCATCTGCAAAAATTAGAAATTTCAGAACAACTTCGCTTCCCATTGTCAAGTGGAATTTTGAAAAAAAAAAAAATGTATAATACTAAAAATCTGCTAGACATGATTTTATAAATATAATCTAAATAAAATAATTAAAATACGATATAAAATATATATTTTAAAATTTATATAATATAAATTATCATATTAAAATTTATATAAATATAAAATAATTTAAAGCAGTATTGACAAAAGGATAAAAGTCAAACGACTTTTAAATTACCGGTTGAACTAGATTAGATTAATTAAAAAATTTTAAACGTTAAATAAATAATTTTAATCAAGTATTAAATATGATAGATAATTAATAACAAATATACATTTAAATAGATGATGTAGTTTTTAATATAGATTTAATAAGTTAGAGGTTCAAAAATCATTAAATAAAATAAAATTTTATTTAAAAATATTAAAAATAAATTTAAACCTAATTTTTTCTCTATTTTTGATCTGTTTTTCATCGGTTTTCTGAATTCTCGATTCTACAACATGTATTAGAGTAGACTTGCAACAAGTTCCCAATTCAATCGATTTAATAAAGTTATCCAACCCGTTTTTTTAATGATATCTTAAATATAATTATAACATAATAAAATATATAAATATAATATGAATACATTATTTTTTAATTTTTAATTTTATTTTTTATGATTTGATTTTTTAATTGTGTAATTGGAAGCTAATTTAAGGTCAGAATCCACCAAGGAGTTTGCTGGGCTGGGCCCAATACTGTGTAGCTTAGGTTCGTTTGTCTAGCTGACTTAAAAAAAATATATAATTTTTATTTTGCATGGTAGAAAATTAATCGAATGTAATCCACGATCTTTTTTTTTTTTAATATTAGTACTTCACTTATTTTGTCCAAATTAGACTTGGTTTATGTATCCTAGTCATATTTATTTATTTTGTTGTGTAATATTGTATTTAAAGTATTTTGTATCCATAAAAGTTTTGATTTGTTAATAATTCATATTATATAGATTTTGAAACATTTGTGTATTCATATCATAGTTTAAATTTTTGTTTCATGTTTGTGTAATCCTATCTAATATTTCCAAATCTATGTCCGACATATATTTGGATATGGATATGAGGGATATAATCTTTCAAATATACAAAGAAAAAAATATTAGCATGCTAATATCGAATATCAACTCATGTTTGATACTTGCCCCAAGTTCGCGCAACATAGATCCCAAGTAGGTTTGGTTTGGTGTGACATCATGTTACACATGTGAGTGTGATTTCCTTATTAACAATATAGTTCATAGTTGAATCCAAAGTTTAGTTCAGTTAATTTATACAATCAATTAACATTTAATATGTTTGAAGTTTGAATCCCAATATCTGTAACTTTTTTCCTGTTCCCAACCTATGACCTTCTTTGTATAAAAAAATTATAGTCTATAGATGTTTGAAGTGAAACTTTTTGTCTTTTGCGAAAATTAGGAACAGACACGCCCTTATTACACTATGGGCTAGTTTAGTATTATTATTGGAAAAAATTGGGATAAAAAATATGGTTTAAGAATCTTTTCAAGTATTTGGCATTATTATGAAAAAATTTTTGTAAGAAAGATGTCAAACAAAAATGTTTAACATAAGAAAAGTTTAAAGACATGAGAATAATAAAATTGTTTTATTTAAAAACTAGTTTTCAAATAGTAAAAACTTTTATTTTATTGGCTTGTTTATTTAGATTGTCAAACTATAATTTTAAGCGCAAAAGCTAAAATTTTTACAATTTAACATTTCATTTGCAGTGACAACTTTTGATCTAAAAAATTATGACATCACTGTACTAAACAAGATTTACTATTCTAAATGGATGTTAGGCACATTCTATGTACAGTCCTAGGGCTGTTATTGTTGCATTTAAATAGAGGTTAGGAGAGTTTTCTACGGACCAGTTCATGGGTTAGGTCACAATATGAAAATTTTAAGTTAAAGTTTAGGCTCGAATTTGATCTAGTCCGACAACTCAAATTATTGTTCAAAAGATAATAATATATTAAAAAAATTTTGTATTAATATTTATATATTTTTATAATTAAATCAAAACCAAGGTTGAAAACCGAGAACCAGTTGGTCCGATGGTTCAACAATATGTTAAAAATCAGACTTTTATCGAATCGCTCATAGCTACTAAAAAATCAGGAAGTGAAAATAAAAAAAACTAATAAAAACTTGGTAGAACGCAATTTTCTCTTTTATTTTTTTATTTTTAGAATTTTCATTTTTCTTTAAAACTTTTAGAATTTCTTTATTTGTATTTTTATTTAATTTATATTTTTTAATTTTTAATTTTTTTCTAATTTTT
>JAQSVH010000013.1:468711-482100 GCA_029448705.1 Adansonia digitata
CATGAGATCATGACTGTGGGACCTCATTTTAAGGAAGCCAACAACTTCCTATGGCCCTTTAAGCTCAAGGCGCCGTTGGGTGGTCTGAAGAAGAAGAGAAACCACTATGTCGAAGGTGGAGACGCCGGCAACCGCGAGAACTATATCAATGAGCTAATTAGAAGAATGAATTAAGGTTGGTCTTATTTGGTGTTCGATTGTTTTTTTTTTTCTTTTTTGGGAAAGGTCTTGATCTTAATTAAATTTTGGAAGTTAGAAACAGTTCTGTTAAAAAAGCATGAAAACTTCCATGATGTTTACCAGTATTCTGCTTAGCGACTGGACTTTTTGAACATTGTTACCTTAAGAAATTTCATAATGGGGTTCTGTTGAATCTTTAGTGCAAATATGATGTGATCTAAGCAGTAAGAAGCTTGATTTCGATTTGTAATTCAAAGTTTAAATCTTTGGCCCGAGCTTGATCAAGATAAATATTGGACTATTTGAACTTGCTTGATTAAGTATGATTTCAAATTTAATTATTTGTTTGCATTTGAATTGAGATTTTTAATACTAATTAAACATTAAAAGAACTCGATTAAGTTTAGAAGTTATTTAAGTATCAAGATGCATAATTTTAGTTTGATCGAATTTGATTCAATAATGATTGAGCTGAATTCAAGTTATTTTAAATCAAATCTGAGTAGCGGAGTAGCTTGTGAGTATGTGTGCTTCATTTACACTCTAATCTAATTGGGATGACTAGAGTTAGAATTGAATCCAATAATTGTTGATCGAAGTAATGGAAGATATATTTTCTTTAGCTGTTAGCCCAATCGAATTAGGACAGATATTCTTTTAACTGATTGAAATTATTTGTGAACAATTAAAATAATAAACAAATCAATCTGAAAAAACAAATAAACATATTTTTTAGTTTTAGATATAAAATAATATTATTATATTATAAATAAATAAAATAAATTATAAATAATAATATTATTAATTATATTATAATTAAATAACACATTATATTTAAACAATTTATAAATAAGTTTGTTCATAAATTTAAATAAATTAAAGATTATTCATTTAATAAACAAACGTTAAATCCTATGCACATGTGTTTATTTAGTACGACAAACAAATAAAAGTTAAATTATTTATAAACTATTCATCAAAAACCCTAATAGCACTTAAAAACCCTAACAACAAGGGACAATGAGTCATGGACTCAAATCAACGCTTCTAAAGTATACTTTGAATGTTAACTATGATCAACAAAACGACTTAATTACCTTTAAATTATTGAGAATTGTATAATACAAATTCAAGTTAAATTATAAAATTTGAATTATTTATTCTAATCAATTCGAATAAATCAATTAACTTAAGAGCTTTATTTAAAAATTGATATTTAATAAATCTTCAAATTTTAGCATTTATAATTTTTATCTTATTATTTGACAATGACATAATAATAATAATAGCATTATATTGAAGGTAGAAAAATGCCTCATTGCATCACAATAGTAAAGTCATATCAAATATCCACTTTTTTATATTTAAATTTAAATTAAATATAACATTATCTATTAAATATTAAAATTTAATAATTAACTTCTTAAACTAAAATTTAATTTTTTCTATTAGCATAAATTTTTATATGGTACAGAAAAAAAGGAATAATAGATAAACTTTCAATCAAAGGTTTAACTTTCTCCCCCTTTTCATTTATAACAGTGTGGATTTTAGTAATAAATATTTAAAAATTTATATAATTATTTCTCTAAATTTGTTATAAATAATAATTATAATATTTGTTTTCAAATATTATCCGAATTCTCGCTGGCCGTTAGCATCCTTAACTTCAGAAGAGCAAGGTTGAGAGCTTACCGCTGAAGGGTACCGTTTGCTCTCCTTCGTCACTTTACCTTCAAAGTTCAAACCTTCAAAACAGTAAAACCTCGGAAAGTCCATACTGAATCGACAAAAACAAGTATTTTAGGGTTTGTGGTGATGGTGGGTTTCGTTTTTTTTTTTTTCGGCTCTCTCTTTCTCTCTCTCTCACTCTCTCCCTTCTTTCTCAGTTTCTCTTATCACTTCACTCTATCTCCAAAACCCAATCTTGCCTTGCTTCGTACCCGTTCATTTTGAAAAGAATAAACTGTTGTATATAACTCATATAATTTTATATACAGAGGTAAACGGATAGATACTGGAGCGAATAAACTGTTGTATTTGATATGATTAGTATAAATATATGATTGATATAATTTTAAATTAAGTAGTGAATAAAATAACAATCGTCGCTTTCGAGAAAGTAGGCACATTGTCGAACCTCGTTAAATCTTTGTGTTAATTTTTTTTTTATATTTTCGTAATTTCTTGATTCTTAAATTCAACGAAAACTAATCTTTCAACTTTATTTTTTAAAAATTTTATTTTAATTTTTAATATGCTTTCTGCCTTTGTGAAATTTCAACCTTAATTTCCATTGTTTGATGATAGGTTTATTTGGGTTTTTTTTTTTTTGAAATATTTACTTGGTTAATTTCACTGATTTGAGTTAAGTTAGACCTAAATTTGTTTTTGTACGAGAACTCGTACCACCGTTTGATGCTTTTTTTTTCAGGGATTTGATTTAATTCTTGTTAGATTAATTCTTTGGCAATGAATTACTACGTTACACAAATTTGGGTGGTATGCTTAATATTTTTCAACTTTTCAATATATTTAAAAAGTTTTCTAAGAATCTTATCTCTGTCCTCGTATTAGCATATGCGTCGGATATGAATATTGGATATTAATACTTCGTACTTTAAAAAAAATAAAAAATAAAAATAATATAAATGAATTGCTCGTGTTTACCCCTGGGATGGTGTTTATTTACTAAGGAATTTTGCTGAAATTTCGAAGAATCCAATCCAAAGCCTTTATTTTTATTTTACCTCTTTCTGTGATTTGAATGTAATTTGCAATCCATCCGATTGTTGTTATTATTATAGAATTATGATTATCTATGTTATTCGGATTATGACTAGTGTTAGACACGTGATATATTTAATTTTTTTTAAAATTTTTTGCATATAATCATATTTAAATTATGTATTAAAAATAGATACTAAAAATAAATATTTTAAAAAAAATAAAGAGCTCGGATAATATATCCAATTACCCTTTTACTCTGTCATTGATTAATCCTAACCTGCCAGAATAAATGTGTGCCTGGTATAAGTAGGGTTTCTTGCATATAGGCAAAGCTTTTCTGAAAATGAGTAGTAAAATAAATGACATACAATGTGATGGCACCGTTGGCCTAAGTTACCTAAACTTAAAGTTAGTGTAAGATACGAGATTTTAATGTCGAATATGTATCGGACACGAATATTTTAAAAAAGAGCCCATGTAATATAAATGTCAGGAAACCAATTTGACAATCTTGTTTCACTTCAAATTTAGTTGTTTATGTTAGGTTCAGTTATGATTTTGTTCCTTGGTTTGATAGATACTTGTTTTATAGATTAGTTTGGTAGAATTCATTGTGTTTGTCTGTGCATTGTCTTGGTGTCTAGACGGCAACCATTTTTGGAACCCTGATAATTTCTGCACTAAACAAAGATATTTGTGATATTCGGTTTAGGAGTTAACCAGTTGAGCCTCGGGATAACTGCAAAAGGTCCGAAATTGGAGATGAATTCCGAGGAGAAAATTCCCGTTGAAATCATAGATGAGAATAAGCAGATTGACCTTGCTAAGTACATACACTATGTCAGTGCCCCTCAAGCAGGTGCCTTAGCGACATTTTCTGGCACAACGCGCAACATTTTTGAAGGCAAAATGGTAGTGGAGCTAAGATACGAAGCATATGTAGCAATGGCGATTCAGAACCTCAAGTTGATCTGCGCCTCCAATAGATCATCCTGGCATCTCCATTCTATAGCGGTTGCCCACCGTGTAGGCATGGTTCCGGTAGGAGAAACTAGCATGTTCATTGCGGTATCGGCTACTCATCGTGCCGATGCCCTAGACGCTTGTAAGTTTTTGATCGACGAGTTAAAGGCTACTGTTCCTATATGGAAGGAGGAGGTTTATTTTAATGGAGAGGTTTGGAAGGAGAATACGGAATTTTTAGATTCGGAACTTAGCAAGGATGGCGGTTGTTGCAGAAGGAAGATTGAGGCACATGATAAGAAGTGCTGTTGCAAACCCAAGGTCAAGGTGGAAGAGGCAGCAGATATTAGCACTGGCTAAGCCAATTAAAGACAACAGAGATTGAACACAGAGTCTAAGTTGTTTGTAAAGTCATCTTAAAAAAAGCTAGTATTTAATAAATATAAAGTTTTGTTAATATCTAATAAATATAAAATTTAAATTTTAATACCTGTAATTTTTCTCTTGTTTTCAGGTTGGAATTCCCTTTGTAAAAGAAAACCAACAATGGAGATTTGCTATTAACTGTCGTAATTTCATGTGCATTTATGATTTGTTTTCCAAATATGTCAAAAATCTTGTAATTCTGCAAAACCCTGGAAAGGATATACTGTATGTCTCAGATTGTTTTAATAATTCTCATCTCTTTGGACCAGAGATTTTAGTGAGATCACATGTGATGTTGTGATAAGTCGAATATTTATGTAGTATTTTATTTATTTTTATCATATCATAATAGTATTCAATATATTTTATATTATATAAATTTTGATTCATTAATTATTCATGTTAATAAATCTTTAAATATTTATATATTTATATTTTATTCGTATTATTTTTTATTATATTTTAATTTTTTTTACCATCGTTTCTAGTATTACCAAGGTATTAGATAAAAATAATACTTAGGGATTTGATTGAATACAATAGAAGAGTATAACCTTATCTAAAAATTTTGAAAAAGTATAACAACTTTTTAAATATTTTAGCAACAGAAGAGTATAACCTTATCTAAAAATTTTGAAAAAGTGTAAGAACTTTTTAAATATTTTAGCTAAACAAATATACTTCGTAGGTAGCCTTTCCTTGACTTGTTCACGAAATTGTCGAAGAATAGGGACTAAATTGAACTTTCGAAACAATTATAAATAGACTTATCTATAGGTTCGAGTTTTAAATATATCTTTTGTCAATTTAGGGATTTAATCTGGTTCAACCTTTGATAATTAAAAAAAATTATATATTTAAATTTAATTATAAAATATATAAATGTTAATATAATTTTTTTTTACTAATTGTGAATAATAGTTATGGCTAATATGGGCGGATTGAGTCAAAAATAAGCTTGGACAAAAATATAAAAATAAAATAAATAATGAAAAAAAATCAGATATCGAACATTATCCCATTCGTTTTCTACGAATTTAAATATTAAATTTGCTAACTGCAGTAGAGTCAAAGTGAATTTTAATATGAATATTTAGATATTTATTATCTGAATTTATTACGATTTTGGTATCAGTAATATCCGATATCCAAATTTATTTTATTTAACAGATAAAGAATTCGAATATTCAAATTCAATATTCATTTACATATTTAATTATTATTTAATTTATTTTATATTTTTTTTAAAATTAATTCATTAAATTTGAATATTTAAGCGTTTGGATATTCACAGATCACATACTTTAAAGTGAAATTGCCTTTAGTCTAGAACTGTCCCCAGGCTAAAGCCTTGGCCCCATTTTTTTTCTTTTTCAACTTCAAAACCTGAATCCATTGTTTATAAATAATAAAAATTATTTTTATAATTAAATTTAAATAAAAATATTTTTAATTATTAAATAATAATTTAAATTAAATCAAATTCGTCTTAATTAGAAAAAAAAAAAAAAAAAACAGGTCTAAAATTCCGGCCTGACAGGTTTACCGCAGCCCCATGAGCCTGCAACCCCCGGTACTCTTCCTTCCCCTGCTAAAAAGAATAAAAATCCAAAAAAAAAACAAAGCCTTTATTTGAAGCTTTAATTCTTTGCTGGATTCACCAAAACCCCATCGCAAAACCCTTCATATAATTGTTTTTTTATTTGTTTTATCACCTCTGTCTCCCTTTGGAATGGATTTTCAAGTAGTGGTTTTAGCGGGTGGCAGTTCAAAGAATGTAACTCCCCTTGTGTCCAAGGTCGTCCCTCTCCCACTTTATTTCTTTTCTTTTAATATTTTTGAAATACCCATTTCATAGTTTCAGTAATCTTTTCACTTTTTCTTATTTTGTATTTTGAAATGCTTGCAGGAATTGCCTAAACCGTTGCTTCCTGTTGCCAACCGCCCTCTTCTTAGCTACGTTCTGCACCAATTGGAACAAAGCAACCTTAAAGATCTAATTGTTGTAAGTTTCTTCTTCTTTATTAAGGAAGTGTATTGGTTTGAATATTATCTATAGTTTTTTTGGGGTTTTTTTTTTTTTTTTAATTTTTGGTTTTGAATGGTTGGGGTGGCAAATAGGTGGTTGAAGGGGAAGATTCGGCCCTTCTTGTTGGTGCTTGGATTTCTGGGACTTTCTTTGATCGTTTACATGTTGAGGTACTTATCCTTTTTTCTTTTACCATTTAATTTTAAGATTGTTTATGTAGAAACTATGCCATTGTATTGCTTAGTGAAGGATATTTATATTAGACTTGAATTACTTGTCTCTGTTTTATGATTGTTATTACTTGATTGGAACAAATGTAAAGTACAATTCAAGTTGATGAGTCTCATGAAATTTGATTTTTGAGAACGGCGAGGGGGGGTAAATTGTTGCAACTGATTGCCTGTTAAGGTTTTCGATGTTTTTGATAATTCGCAATATCCAGAAGCTGATTAGTGTCCCAAAAAAATTGATGGACAACTCCATTAACATTTTTTTTGGCTTGGCTACAAAGGACTGAACATTGGTGTAGTTGAATTTTATGGGATGAGTTGTGGTGTTTTTTATTCCATATTTGGTTAGTTCTTGTCTTTTGAATTGAAGATTCTTGAGCTTATAAGCACCTTCACATGTGTAGAGTTTTTAACTCATTTTTACTAAATTCTCATCAAGATTCAAGATTAAAACTCTTTCTGGAATAGGAAATCTACGGGAACATACCATGTGCACATTTTATAACACAATTGGCAGCATACACACTCTGAGAAGGCTGTATGCCTTGACAATCAAACCAAATTGAACTAGAGAAGTCTTTTCTTTTTTTTTGGTCTACTTAGAGAAAATGGACAAGTTAATTCTGTAAAATAACGAAAACAGAACCTTCTTATGAAGACTGCGAACGAGAATATGCTCTTCTTATGAAGATTTTACCGTAGAGACATACATTCAAGTTATATGAGGCTCTTCTTCCTCACGAAATGATATTCTTTCGTTGCGTCTCTATTCTATTGATGCATAGGAAAAAGTTTCTAATGTTTTGGATGTTTTGGTTGGTGTTGTGGTGGCCTAAGAGTAAAATTATTTGTCATTTAGAGAGAGCAGGACATGAATTTTTTGGTGATTGGTGTTTGTAGAATTAAGTTCAAAAATAGTATTACAAATTTTGTTTTTGTTTTTGTTGTTTCTTTTGTCAGATCTGGAATTATTGCCCATACAATTTATGAAGAACTAAATAGTATTCCTAGGATAAGTTTGAGTTGAAAATTTTGTGGAAGTCATAACAGGTAAGTTAAGCTTAGGAAATCACATGGAGTAAGATTTGTAGCTTTAGATGGCAGAAATACCAAATGCAACAGAATAATGTCAGATAGATCCCTTTTTATCAGTAATTGTGCTTTGACTTGTAATGTGTCGTGGCATAATATCAATAATGAGTGTGAAATTAACAAAATCATTTCAGCATCTAGATCGGTGTGGCTGGCTGCATTCTATGACAGTAAATTTAATTTATGCTCGTTCTTGCATGTGTCAGAATCTACAGATATATTTTCAATTTTCATGTTGCATCTCTGGACTTGAAAATTTGCTGTCCTTGCCTTAGCTAGGCTGGATATTGCCTTAAATGATGAGTTGATTCCAAGACTTTAAATCTGTTATAAGAAGAAATGACTTTGTCAATTTATAAGCGAATACGAGAATAGAATAATCAGGCTAAGCTCATCTTAATTATTACCCACTATTTAATGGTTAATGGTTGTGCTAATGTTCTAAACTATTAGAATTTAGAAATAATTGACACAAGCATGGAAGTAGGAAGTTTTCTGTTATGACGGTTTAGTTTGAGCAGATTAGAGTGTTTTTTTTTTTTTTGATAATTTGGGGTTAGGGTGGGGATGCTAGGGCTTGAGCCCATGCTCTCATGCCATTACAAGTCTCTTGCCACTCAGCCAAGAAGTTGTTGGCAGATTAGAGTATTTCATATATGCGAATGGGAGCAAATGGCAATTTCATCAATTAGGGTGTTACTCATTTTGGTGATCAAAAAGTGGACTTTTGAATTCTTTAATATTTTCTTAAGTATTTCTTTTTTGAACAAATGCTTTTGATATAAAATTCTCTCTTTCACTTGCTCTTTTCCATGTTGTTCCACTTATTTTCTCTTCTCTTTTTTGCATTAAGTATTTCTCGAGATCAGCATCTGCTGTTATTAATCTGAAGCCTAATCAGGGTTATACAGTCCTATTTTATAGAATCTGATGACACCCTGTCCTGTATTAACTATCCGTGAACATAGTTGATAATGTTAAAAAAAGAAAATAGATGCACTTTACAAAATCCATGGTACTTGTTTGTAGATACAGAATTCCCTTTATCATATCCACTCTTCATTTTACTTTTACGCTGAGTCTATTATTATAATGTTTTCCTCTTTCTTTCTGCAGTTCCAAAAGTCATATATCTAGAAGGACCATGCATGCTTTTCATTCTTTTCCTTTTCATGAATATGCTTTTTTAAGTTGTAAAATTGCTTGTCATTTGTTCAATTAGGAATTACATGTGTTTGTGGTTGAATGCTTGCCTCTTCTTAGTTTAATAACTAATTAGTTTCCTCTTTTCTGACATTGCAGATTGCTGCAGTCCCCGAGGATATTGGAACAGCAGGGGCCATTCGAGCAATCTCACATCGCCTCACTGCAAAAGATATTTTGGTTAGAATTTGTTTTGTTAATAGGTGTTTGAGTTACCAAACAAAGTAGTTTCTTTACTGCCACTTCATTGCCCTCTCTGCAGGTTGTGAGCGGTGATCTTGTTTCTAATGTTCCTCCAGGTGCAGTTGCTGCCACCCATAGGCGACATGGTGCAGTAGTGACTGCAATGCTTTGCTCTATTCCCGTCAGTGGACCGTTAGAATCGGGATCCTCTGGCGGAAAAGATAAAGCCAAGAAACTAGGACGATACAACATCATCGGACTGGACCCTGGCAAACAGTTTTTGTTACACATAGCTACAGGTTAGTTTCCCTCTCTTTTATTTATCGTGCTACTTGTGTTGGGTCCTTATGTAGAATCTTCTAATGCTTTATAGGAGCAGAAATTGAGAAAGATACTCGACTTCCGAAGCGCATTCTCCGTGCAGTAGGCCAGGTATTGCTTTCCATCAATCCTTTTACTTTTTCTACAACCTTACAGCAAATGACCATGAATGCCCTATATGGTGAAATTGATCACTGATTGCATTGTGTGCTCCAACACACACGTCTAGAGTCTCGGTTTTTTAGTTATAGCAGAGATATTCTACTCCTTGGATCATCCTTTTTCTGCCTATCTGTCAAGTTAAAAGCTATTAATATTCTTTTGGCCAATAATTTAAAAACTACCATTCGAGTCTAGTGCTTATAGGAAGCATATTGATCCTCCATCAAACAGCTTATTTTTGTGGGATATTATGTTGTTAACCTCACTTTTCTTTTGTATTTTATATAGATGGAAATTCGATCTGATTTGATGGATGCTCATATGTATGCATTTAGGAGGTTAGTTCCCTCCCCCCCAACACTCCCCACCCCTAATTGAAATCAGCGGTTCCTTTTTTTAAAAAAAAAATTTCCTCATTCTATTTCCACTCAGGTCCGTTCTGCAAGAACTTTTAGACCTAAAGGACACATTTCGAAGCTTGAAAGAGGATGTTCTTCCTTATCTTGTTCGGAGCCAGCTGGTTAGTATCAATACATATCCAGATATTCAAAGGCTACATGTGGACTTTGATATCTAATTTCGTTCCTGATTCTCTTATGACTATCAGAAGTCTGAGGCCTTATTAAATAGAACTCCACATGGAGAAGAAAATGGTAATGAGAAGGTTAGTTCCCAGAACAATCAAGTATTGATCTCTCAAATCCTTGCTAATGCATCTACCCCAAGCTTTCCCGCACGATTATCTGAGGATCCTGATGGTTCTGCCCCTATTCGGAAAACCTATAAATGCTGTGCTTATATTGCAAGCAGGGGCAGTTATTGTGTGCGCTTAAATTCTATTCAAGCATTTATGGACATCAATCGAGACGTGAGTTCTATTTTGCATTTATACTTTTCTTATCTGCCACTGTGCTTTTTAATCCACTTTTTTTATGTCATCCAGTCGACTTATTTCTGTCTCTAATATTTCAGGTTACCGGTGAGGCAAATCATCTGCTAAGTGGTACCTCATCAGATCCTAATAATATTATAGGTTCTTCACCGAAGCTTGGAACCAAAACGACTGTGAGCCTACTTCACCCACACAAACTTTTTGCTATATTGCCTGGACTCTTCATTTTTCTTGAAGTACTCGTGTCCGACACCCGTATCCAATGCATATCTCTATATAGGTATAGGGATATGATCCTCCAAGGACTCTCCAACCAAATACATGGAAATGTTGGAAGATGTTGAACATATCCGTGCCCGACACTTATAGCCAAGTCCGAGTAACATAGTATTTTAGAATTATTTAAAATCAGTTTGGATAACAGATGCCAATTTTAATGATAAAAACAATGGGGGGCTTTAACATCTATGCTTTATAGTCCTAAAACCAAGGCCTTATCTTTCTATGATTAGGTGGGACCACACTGTATGCTGGGTGAAGGTTCGGAAATGGGTGACAAATGCCAAGTAAAGCGGTCTGTTATTGGCCGTCACTGTCGGATAGGTTCCCACGTGAAGGTATGAAGATTTCTCCACTCATATTAGGAAAGTAGATAAGGCAGAAAGCTATTGACGGTCTGTAAAGCTTTGCCCCCTTCGGTTTTTTCATTTATGAAGTTATAAATGGAAGGAAAGTTTCAAGCTTCTATAATTCTTCACTATGTAACTCAAATTTTCTTTCCATGCATACGCAGGTTGTAAATTCCGTTGTAATGAACTATGTCACCATTGGCGACAGCTGTATAATACAGGGTTCCGTGATTTGTAGCAATGTACAGCTTCAAGAGCGCGTCGTATTGAAAGATTGCCAAGTAAATTCTCTAACACTCTCTCCCGTAAACTTTGCAAACACGTGAAGAATTGATTTGTTTTATTATTTTTCTTACTATTTAATAATTTAATAGTCGTAGTTATCACATTGTGCTTCTTTTAGGTCGGGGCAGGTTTTGTAGTTACTGCTGGGAGTGAGTATAAGGCCGAGTCTTTGGCTAGAAAAGAGAAGTGAGCGAAAAGCTGTATACCCCAGATTGCAAGAAAAAATGCCCGTCTCGATTTTGACTCTCGACTGATCATCTCATTTTTGCTTTTGAGACATACAGTTTCTAGAACTTGCTGGTGCTAGTAAAATGTGATATGATATCTTTGGCAAGTTAAAGCAAGGCCAATGTCGAAAGAGTGTGTATTGTCCTGTTCCTGCTCCCATTTTATTTGCTTTCTGAGAATAGTTGTAGTGTTGCTTGATGGACTCACTCAACCCTATGTATTTTTCATCAACAAAAGGTACGGACATGGCAATTCTTATATTCATGTCATGTTAGGTATTTTTTCATGTCATAATCGTGTTTAAGGTGTTTTTATTTGCGTTAATTTTGATGAGATAGTAAGATGTTATATAGAATTGATACTTTTGTGTATCTATTTCATTGTCATGTTTTTTATTTCGTATCGTATTTTTGTTTTGGTTTTTTTTTTCATATCATGTCCGATATTATTAGATTTACTAGTATTAGAAAGGGAAATCCCCTTAATTCTTATTCAGTACTGTCTTTCTCCAACTGAAGCTTGGGGTGCAGTGTTGGCTTTCTTTCTTTCTTTTTTTTTTTTTTTGAGGTATTTTATATTTATATCAATTTTGATATATTAATAATTCGTATTATATAGATTTTAAGAATATATTTGTGTCATGCTGTATTTATTAATTTATACGTGTTATATTCGTGTAATCATGTCTAATATTGTCAGATCTAATTATAGCTTGTATCATAGAGATTTTGAGATATTTGTATATTTTGTGTCGTGTTCATATTATTTTTTATTGTATCGTATTTTATATTGTGTTCTAGTTTTTTTTTTTTTTTGTGCGATGTTTAATATTACTAGATTACTTTAATTAGAGATGTGTGCAATTTTTTCATTAGATGAGATATCAAAGCGCATTTTAGATCCACAAGGGTTAACGATGATGGTAATATTAAATATTATAGCTATGAAATTAATAGTGAATTTAAAATCAGTGATTGCTTTGTTGGATAACAAAACACTGGTGGTGGTTATGAATTAGAATAAAAAAATGATTATTAAAGAAATTAATGTAAGAGTGTAGTGATAAATTATTTATATATTTTAATAATATTTAATATTTAAATTTATTTTAAAAATAACATTTTATATTTTAATATAAATGTTTTAATTAATTAGATAATTATTATATAATTATATTAAAGAAATAAATAATTTTAAAACCTTTAAATAAAAAAGTAAAAATGAAAAATAAAATCCAAGTAACGTATACTATCACTTAAATGGAACATATCTATATATAATTAGGTTGCTCAAATTTTATTAGGTTATAATAGGAATAAGTTTTTGTGATTCGGATTGATTCAGCTCAAATCACTGTTTATCAAATTAAAAATTTATAAATTTATAAAAATAATATTTTAATTTTTTTAAATAATAAAATAAATTTATAAACTTGACTTAAATAAAAAATTTTAAGTCATATTTTAGCTTCTAACTCTATTCATCAATAGATTTATACCTAACTTTCCTTTTTGCTTTAATTCATTACAACGAAATGTACAAAACATCGATGTAAACCATCTTATCACATTTATTATTTTTAGAAATTAATTGAATGACTTTAAGATTAGGTATAGAGTATAGTTGTGAACACTAAACAAATGATTTGGACGGGCTGAAACTGAAAATGATGGTAAAAACTTGTTGAAGAAGGCGTCGGAAAATAAGTGGGAAGAACCCTGGAAACCGGCATGACCGTTCTTTTTTTTTCCCTTTAATTGACTTACAAAAATGAAAGTAAATCCGAAGTCTAAGTCATCTATGGCATTTCATAAATCTCTATATAAACAAGATTCT
>JAQSVH010000013.1:504041-515712 GCA_029448705.1 Adansonia digitata
TAAAAGTTACCTCAAGCAATGGTATTAGTTAATTTTGAATTGAAAAGATAAAACTTTAGAAGTACACTAAGCTTAAAAATAAGCTAAAATCTTTAGGGTAATTAGCGTATTGACTTATATAATTTTAACCCAAATTTAGATCTAAAGTAACCATTAGTTAAAGTGTTTATACAAGTAAGGTTAAAAGACTGTTATTGTTACATAATTATTTTTTTTAAATTAAAATTTTATTTTAAATATATTTTAAAAAATAAATATTTTTTTATTTTTTGAAATTTAAAAATTTTATTGAATTTTTTTAAAATTAAATTTTTGATTCGCACTTAATTCAATAAAATTTAGAAGGCATTAGCTGATCTCTAGCTTGCTTTACGTTGGGTTTAGAAATAATCGGGTCGGATCCATTATAGAATCCGAATATGGTCCAATCATAATATTTCAGATGGGTATTTTAATAACTTTGGATTAAAAAGACCAAAAAAAAAACAAAAGCGGAGAGAAGACAAAAGTACGGCCCGCCATTTTTTGACATCACTTCAAATCCGCCGGGTGGATTTTAAGTTATAACCGCCAAAGTGCATAATAGCAATTCCTTCTTACTAATATTTATCGTACGCCTCATGGGAATTGCGCACTCTCCCAAGTTTAACCTCCCTCGCTGAGCTCTGTTGAGTCTCGAAAAGCTAGAGACTTCCATAAAAAGCTTAGAGACAAAGAGAGAGAGAGAGAGAGAGAGAGAGAGAGTAGTTATTGAGTAACCGAGTGAGTGACTCGGTCAGTAGGACGTCGAAAGATGGCGACAACTGAGGCAAACGTAACCCGGATAATGGTGGCAGTGAACGAATCAACTATCAGAGGCTACCCTCACGCTTCGATAAGCAGCAAAGGAGCTTTCGAGTGGACTATTCACAAGATCGTTCGATCGAACACTTCCGGTTTCAAGCTTCTCTTCCTCCATGTTCAAGTTCCTGACGAAGACGGTTCTCTCTCTCTCTCTTTCTCTCTCTCGCTTTCTGCTCTTTTTTCTACTCCTTATTTAGTTGTGAATTTACACGAGCGCGTTTTTTGTACAGGCGTGGTTGTGTCAGGGTTTGTAGATTGTGTGAGAATGCTATTGTTGTTTGCGCTTTGAATTTGTCGAAATGACTTTAATTTTCTGATTTATGAGGTTAAAAGGATGCTAATTTTGATTGATCATTTCTTGAATCTTGTGTTTTGTTGTTTGGTTGCTAAAAAAATAACCTGCTTGGCTACTAATAAATAGAAAATTAGCAAAGTGATAGAAACTCAAGGTTTTTTATTCAATAATGTTTAAAGCATGCGCTTGAAAATGCATTTTTGAAATAAAATACCGATCATACTTCAACTTTAAATGGTATATTGAATTTACTTGAATTTGACCTTAGCCTTTTAGATACAATTTTTATGTATAGCAATGGCATTTATAAGCTTGATATGTTTAAGCTTTGGGTCTTAAACTATGAATTTCTATGGCAACACTGGTTTCGAGTGGTGGATTTTGTGTGCTTCGTTTGACCATTACTGTGTATTAAAATCAGCCAGGGCCAGGTAATTGAAGTGATGGGTTTCTTCTTTCAATATATTTTTTCCGTTAGGGTTCGAGGACATGGACAGCATATTTGCCTCTCCTGAAGATTTCAAGATCATGAAGCAAAGGTACAGGACAAGAGGGCTTCATCTGCTGGAATATTTTGTCACAAAATGTCATGAGATTGGGGTAATATTCATTTGTGTTGCTGACTTTATCTTTTTTCTTGAAGTTTCTGTGTCAAACACTTGTGTTCGACACTTATCCGGACATAGATATGAGGATATGACCCTCCAAATGCATGAAAAAATTTCAAAAAAAAAAAAATCTGAATGTACCCTTGTTGGATACATAGCCTTATCCGACACTCATACCTAAGTTCGAGTACTTTAGATCTTCGTTCTTCAATAGATTAGCATTCTTATGCGAACATTTTAATATTTTATTTCCCAGATAATAAAATTCTGGTGACTGTAGGTTGCGTGCGAAGCTTGGCTTAAGAAGGGTGATCCGAAGGAAGTTATATGTCATGAGGCAAAGAGGATCCAGCCAGATCTCCTTGTTCTGGGTAGTAGAGGACTCGGTCCTTTCCAACAGTAGGCTTTATTCCCTGATGCCTCCTTTCTTCGATACTCGTCTTTTCATTTCAATCTCTACGATGAACTTAATTTGGTCTCTAGGAGAGGGGGGTTAGACAATGCTTAATTATTCTTTTAAAATTTGTTTTTTCCAGGGTTTTTGTTGGAACTGTGAGTGAATTTTGCCTGAAGCATGCTGAGTGCCCTGTGGTAAGGATCAAGCGTAGACAGGAAGAAACTCCACAGGACCCCGTCGATGACTAAATTTGTTTTTAATGGCTGTGGATTTTCTCATGGTCTTACAGGTGAAACTCCACAGTACCCTGTTGAATGACTAAATTTGTTTATATGCCTGTGGATATATATATATATATATATATATATATTTTTTGTTGTGTTATATTATATCAGTGGGGGGATAACAAATGAATTGCTTTTGTTTTAGGAAAAATACCCTGTAGAGGTATTTGATGTATGCCAAAAAAAAATGAAAAACAGTTATTCATCTAGGGTTTATATAATGTGCTGTTTGCTTAAATTATTTCCGAAAACATTTCTTTTGTCCTTTCTTTGATACAAATTCAAATTTCTCCAAGGTGTTAGTTTATTTATCTAATACATTCGAATTAGGATGATCATGGATACTGTGAAACTATCCAATTTCTATCATCACATCATCTGGCAGAACCCTACTGATTCATTTTACAAGTGGATGAGTTAACAATTCTTTGAAAGGGAGGAAAGAAGGAAAAAAAACTAAAATCAAGTAAGCTAAAATTTTGTGGACTTTTTGGCTAACGTATCTTAAAGTGGATTAGTGGTCGCTTTGAGTTGATGAAATGGCATAATCCTTCTAATGCTTTATGTAGACTTATGCAAGACTATAGAGGTAATATTCGTGTATTTTAATATGTCATAATCATGGTTAACGTAATTAATATTTATATAAATTTTGATACATTAATAATTTATATTATATAAATTTTATATTATATATTTATGTCGTATTTTAATTATTTTATTAATATTATATTCATATAATTGTATCTAATATTACCATGTTTATCTATGTTGATTTAAGGTATGCAAATGGTAACTAGAACTAAAACACCCTACCTATATTATGGAAATCCCAACTCATGTAAAACAGCGAATGACAAACTTCTACATCCATAAGTAAAATCCTTAAACCGCAACACAGATAAACACTAATTCGGATTCAAATGTGAATATTAAATATGTATATGATATAGTATATTTAATTTTTAAATTTTTTTTTTTTTTAAGTTTTTCAAGTATTTGAAAAGTAAAATTTTTGTATTTATGTCTAAAAATATACGGTGTCGAATGAGATATTAAAAAAAACCCAATCAGCTGAAGAAGTGAAGCTGATGTCTGATCAGATGAACTCAACCTTGGTCGAACACAAGACAAATCAATGTTGGCAAAAACAACCAGAGCATTCAGCAAGAAACTATAAGAATAAGACCCAAGATTCAAAAAGCATTTAGGTTTGGATAGATTAGACATTGTAATATGTGCTCCACGAATTTACAACCTTATCCAATAAAAAAAAATTCAACTTTAGGCACCCAAAAATTTTCTATTTTTATTAACAAGTTCACCCGTTATGCAGGAATTCACTTGAGCATTTCAACAAACAGAACAGACGGACAAAAAACGGGACCTAGAAAAGGTAAATTCTAAGCAATGGAAACTTTAGCTCCAGCTTCCTCAAGCTGTTTCTTCGCATCATCAGCCTCCTCTTTCGAAACTCCTTCTTTAAACTTCTTCGGCAACCCTTCAATCAACTCTTTCGCTTCTTTCAAAGCCAAACTCGTCAGACCCCTAACGGCTTTAATCACCGCAATCCTCGCATTGCTAGGAACCTCCTCGATCACCACGTCGAACTCTGTCTTCTCCTCGACAGCGGCCGCTCCTGCATTGGCACTATCGGGAGCGGCAACAGCTACAGCAGCAGGGGCAAACGCAGCGGCCGACACACCGAGTTTCTCCTGGAGGTAGTCGACAAGGTTTCGGGCTTCTTCGAGGGTTAGGGAGGAGATTTCGGTGCCAAGTTTTTCGATTTTTTCGGGCGCTGCCGTGGCTTTGAGAGGACGGATGAAGGTTGTAAGGTGGGTTAGGTTAGAAGGGTCAGTGGAACGGAGAGGGAATCGGAGAGAATGGGTTTTGAAAAAGAGAGGGTGCGCAGGATAAGAGGAAGTAGTAGGTGAAGGGTAAGAAGGGGAACGGAGAGAAAGAGTTGAGAGAGTAGAGGAAGCCATTTTTTTACTCTTTCTTGAGCTTTCTTTCCTTCCTCTGTTTGGATTAAGAGAAAATATTAGGATAAGGAAAATCTGGAAGGGAGGTGGAACGGGAGTCGGTTTATAGCGTAACCTGTTGTGGCGAAAAGGAAAATGGGTAACAGAGCAAAAAATGGGGCGTTCCGAGAATCGAACTCGGGACCTCTCGCACCCAAAGCGAGAATCATACCACTAGACTAAATGCCCAGCTTGGTTACTTTGTCCAAATTTATTCAGTATTACGATGTTTCATCAGTACATTAGACGTAGAGTCAGTAATCTGTACATATTGTAAATTTTGAAAAATCGATAATTATATTATATACATTTTGATATATTTATATATGATATTATGTTTGTATTATTTTTTATATTATATTATAGTAAAATTTGTTTTCTCTTATTCGTATTAATTATGTTTATGTCAATGTCCAAATCTATCAATTTTACATGGTCTGGGATCCCATCACAGCCATGTTACCATGGGTCATAAAGACGGAAGTTTTGGAACAGCTCTGTTACGAAAGAAATATAGACAATGACTTGATGGAAATGGATGTTAATGAAGAATTTTGATGAAAAATAAAATTTCGTATTAAGTAATAGTTTGGAATTTATCGATTGATTGAGTGCAAATCAATGAAATATCAAGTATTTGGACAGACTTCAACGCTATAACAGTGCAACAACAATGGTGTTACAGGTGAAAATGGGAACTTGCAGACGCCTGGAAAATTGAAATGTCTCACCACCTCCTCCGTTTCCTCCCGTACCAATATGCAAATGCAGCTATTGATCCAGCCAAAACAACACCAGCTGTTGCATGCCACGGGTAGACGACGACGGGTTTTTCAAGCACGAGGCCAGAAGTTCCGATTTTGATAGCTGGAATTACCGTCGTCGTCGGCTGCTGTTTCTTACTAACTGTCGAAGCAAAGCTCAAACCCTGCCTTCCTAGCTCGGCCAGATCCTCAACCGCTGGTTTAAGCTTGGTGGCATTGGCAATGGCTTCAAACTCTTCTTTGGTTCCGCCTTCGAGGAATGACCCAACAAGATGGCCCTTGCTTATCCAATAAGCCCCAAAGGTATTCCCTGAGTAGTCCCCAAAATGCACTACCTCGCCTGCATTGTCCCCATAAAACTGCCAACAGAATGCAAAGAATCTGGAGTAGAAGCATGGCAAGTAATCAAACTCCCCCGTTTTCTCCGGTTTGAAGATCGCAGCAATGGCATGTTTCGCAGATTTTCGAGCTGAATCAACGTGCTCGAGTCTTCGGGTTTCGCCAAATAGTTTGATTGGGAATGCCGCAACATCTCCAACAGCATAAACTGAGCCGTTGCTTGTTTGGAACTTGCCATTCACTTTGATCCCACCTTTCTCCAGCATCAGTTGGCCCTCAAACAGGCTCGTGTTTGGGCGTATTCCGATGCCCACCACAACCATGTCTGCAGGTATCCGACTTCCATCTATAAGATTAACAGCCGTAACCTGATTAAGTAACTTAGATTAGCTACTGAATTATGATCTGCTTCAGCTCAAAACATAATGCAACTTCTACTAATAATCACGTAAAAACGGAGAAAATCGAAACTGATTCAAATTGCAGTGGTCGGTCCTGTTTTTATAAAATTGATTCGGTTTTGATTTGAATAATTAATTATATTCGATTCGGTTCGGTTCATGGTTTATAAATTAAAAAATTACAATTATTCGAACCGAATTAAATTCTATTTATTTTTTTTAACTTTTTAGAATATTAAAACTAATATTTTATTTTTAAAATAATGAAAAACACCTAAAAATATTAAAAATTATATATATATATGTTTCTAAATTAAAGAAAAACCAAAAAACCAAACCAATTCGAACCAGTGAAATTCAATTTCGATTGATTCGATTTTATATGATATTCTATTTTTTTGTGATGAAGTTTGGTGAAAGAAATCCAAATCAGAATACTCATATTACATATATATGTGTATATTTATATATATTTAAAACCGAATCAAATCGTTATCAGCTCTATCCACAACTATGCTATTATATGGCCAAAGAAATTACACTTTGAAACAGCAGATATTAATATAATTTACCTTCCCACTGGCGTCAAATTCAAAGGATGACAACGCTGTTCCTCTGATGAACTTAACTCCTTTAGATTGATAATAATCCTCATAATAGTTTGCAATTTTGGGTGTAAATAAACGAGCCACTGCAACATAAGGAACACTAACATCATTTACTTAGAAGTGCTCTTTAACATCACGAAACCTATCGACTATGTTACTTTGAACTCTTCCCAAGTATTTATATCCGACATATACTTGGATATGAGTATAAGGTATGATCTTCTAAATATGTGAAAAAACTTTAAACAATTGAGTATATTCATGTTGAACACATACTCGTATCTCACACTCACCTCCGGTTTGAGTAACGTAGATTAGCAAAGAGAAATAAAATAAAATAAAACAAAAGCAGAAGTGCTCTTTAAAATCATGAAACTTTAACAACTATGTTACATCTTAATTTTCTTTGAACTATCTATATCCGGTATCAGTAACTGGCATATATTCGGACATAAGTATAGGGGTACGATCCTCCAAATATATGAAAAAATTTTTAAATTTGAGTATACTCATGTAAGACACAAACTCGTATCCGACGCTCAACCCAAGTTCGAGTAACATAGATTAATGAGGAAAAAATAGAAAACAAAAGCATAAGTGCTCTTTAAAATCATAAAGCTTAACAACTATGTTACTTCAAGTTTTCATTTTTCTTGAAGTATCCACGTCTGACATATGTTTGAATATGGGTGTGAGAGTATGATCCACGAAAAATATGTAGACATAAAAAAAAAATTGAGCATATCTATGTTGCGAATATACCCGTGTCTAAAATTCACTCCAAGTCCGAGTAACATAGCATAACAAGGAGAAATTAACAAGAAAAAGGAAAAAGGAAGCGGTGATAAAGAAATGAAGAAAATATCAGTATGGAGACTCACTGCAATGTGCTTCGGGGAAAACCATGGTGACATTTATGTTATTGATCACCAAAGATGAAGCACACTCCATTCCAATGTACCCACCACCAATGACGACAGCATTGCCACCGGAACAAGATTGCATCACATTGACAAGCCTGTTTGCGTCTTCTAAATCTCGTAAATAACATACATTTTCAGCTTCTGATCCACTCACTCCAAACTCTTCAAGCTTCAAAGCCTACGTGTTTAACAAACACAAGGAAAAAAAATAAAAAAATTAATCCAGAAATGCAGACATAAATCTGTAAGAAGAAATATCGATTATCCACACCTCAAAGAATCGTGAGTTGTGACAATAATAAGATGCTATGTTGCTTCGACTCATTATTTTTCTTGAAATATTTTTGTCAGATATTCGTATTCAACACATATTTGAACATGGATATGAAGATAAAACCCTATAAATACACACAAAAATTTAAAAAAAAAAAACTTAGAAAAAATTGAATGTACTGGTATCAAACACAAACCGTATCCAACACTCACATCCAAATCCGAGTAACATAGATAGGATGGACTCCAATTTTTACTAATATGTTAGCTCCTCCTTTTGAGTTTAATACTATGTTACTCGGATTCAGTTATGAGTGCTAGATATAAGTATGTGTCCAACATTAATTTGTTCAATTTTTTCTAAGTTTTTTTTTTTTTGTGTATTTGGAGGGTTCTTGAAAGATTATATCCCCATATCCATGTCTGAAAATATATCAAATATGGATGTCAAAACACAAATATCTAAAAAAAATTGAAAAGTCGAAGTAACATAATTCTAGCGTAAACATCATCTTTGCAACAAACAGATCAACTGACCATCCAAAGCAAGGGAAGGCATTAGAAGATTTAAAGATTAGTTTCAATACCCGAGCACCTGTGGCAATGATGAGGATCTCGTAACTTATAGTCTCTCCAGTTGCTGTTAATAGCGTCTTACGTTTCAAATTAGCGGAATTAACTCGAGTTCCAAGGACTAATTCAATCCCTAAAGGACAAATAATAAAAAGAACAAAAAGTTCTAAGAATTTAAAGCTTTGCTTCTCTTTCTTTGACTTCATATATACGAAAATGTTTAATGACCTGTTCATCTCGTCATCTTGCTTCTCTTTCTTTGACTTTATATATACGAAAATGCTTAATGACCTGTTCATCTCGTCATCTCATTTTATTTAAGAAAAAAAATTATCATCTCAGTTGATGATTTTATAAGGAAAGCCATCATTTGAGATGGTGATTTCCCTACAAACAGAATAAAATTCGAGACAAGAAAAACGGGTCATGTAGCATTGCTATATATATATATAGAAAGAAAGAAAGAAATGAGGCCAGGCCACTAAAAGTTCATCGGCATTTCAATGATGATTTGAGATAGATTTTTATACACCATAAAAGTCAGAGACCAATAATCTTCCTAAGTTATTTGGATGTTGGCGTGAGTGTTGGATATGAGTATATATTTGAAATATGTTTAATTTTCTTCCAAAGTTTTTTTATATATTTGAAGGGTCTTTGGAGGGTTACATTCTCATACCCATGTCCAAGTATGTATCAAATATGAATACTTGAAAAAAATTAAGAGTCGAAATAACATAAACATCTAGCATAAATGGAAGCATACATTTTCAAAAAGTACATTTCTTTGTTATGTTGGTCCGGCTGTTTATATTTTTAAAGTATTCGTGTTCAACATCCACATCCGACATATATTTGGATATAGGTATAGGGATATGATCCTCCAAAGACCCTCAAAAAACATGGAAAATTGCAGAAAAAAATTGAATAAATCAGTACCCAACACATAACCATATCTGACACTCACATCCAAATTTGAATAACATAGTTTCTTTCTAAGATTTGGGAAAGTAAAAAGAGTACGCCATGAGAAAATACTTACCGTGTTCCTTGTACCATTTTGGAGTTAACCTTTCCTCATTAGCACCAACACAAGTATGAAAAGATGGAAGGCGTGCAGGAGCTGCATATTAATTAATGCAAAATTTATCAAGAAAAACCGGAGAATATCAGCATAAAAAGAGAGATTGAAAAGCTGGTCTATCTAGTAGGATTAGGATTATTCCATTAATTTTAGCTGAAACTTAAGAAAATAGAAGGGCAAGAAAGCAATGCCCACCCTTCAGCCTTTCACGCTAAATATTTTCTCATAAGTTATTTGGATTCGGGTGTGAGTGTCAGATGCAAATATGTCAAATTTTTTTTTTTTCATATATTTGAAAGATTTTAAGAGGGTCATATCCCCAATACTAATGTCTAGATATGCGTCGAATATAGATATTTAAAAAAAATGAAGAGTCGAAACAATATAGTTCTCAAATCTCTCCTTATACCAAAAATCAACCGTTTCATTAGGTATTTTATCACTATCATTAGTAAAAAGACTTATAATCTAAGTTATCGAGATTTGGATGTGATTGTCGAACAAGAATATGTTTAATTCTTTTTCAAGATTTCTACGTATTACAAGGGTTCTTGAGGATTATATCTCTATATCCATATTCAAATACGCATCGGATATGAATATTAAAAAAAAAGATTGGAACAAGATAGCTTATAATCATAGAGACTACAAATTGATAAGCATGACAAACACAAACATAGAACCCCTAGTTCATAGGCAAGATAGTAGTGCAAAATTATTAGTAATTTACCAAACAAAAGGCCTAATGGCACCAAAATGTCACATTGAATTCATGTTCTTTTATATTTTCTTTGTTCCTCCAATCTTTTCCAAGCAGAAATGCGATGCAAAAAATTGAATGAAACCCAGAAAAAAAAAAAAGTAAAAAACAACATTTATTAAGTATACAGTTGAAAATGCTTCTTACATTCAGGAAGTAAATAGCCTTTGCTCAAAGCAGGCCTCTCATATGGAGCAACCTGAAAAAAAAAATAAAAAAAATATTAAAATTAACAAATCAAGGAATCAAGGAATAAAAATATGAAGTACTAAAAACTTATCACATAATTAAATACGATTATACGAATATAATACCTCAAAAATAGAATATGACATAAAATATATGAATGTCTTAAAATTTATATAATATAAAATTATTAACGTATTAAAATTTATATAAATATAAAATACTTTAAATATGATTATAATATAGTAGAATCCGTGCAGCTCTTCAATAACGAAACAGGAATTAAGAAAAAAGATGATCGAAATATATGGAGGAAGAAATTGTACTGCATACTCTGAGTAAAGGCTCAGTACAAAAAGATTAAGTGTCTGAAAGCAAACAATATAAAATCAAACAATGAAAACAAGTAATTAAGCAAATAAAAATACCCAAAATCAGCACCAACAAGTCTTTTAGTACATAAATTGGATACTCAAAAGCCGAGAAAAAAGAAAGACGGGATGTTTTAGACTAAGTAAAAATAACATGGAAAAAAGAATCACCCAATGCAAAAACAAAAGAGTACATACCCATCAAAGATAAGAAGCAAATGAAGCTGAAGCAATAAACTTGAAAAGAAAAAAAAATAAAAAAAAAAGAGTTAAATTTTTAATAAAGACTTAACCAGTTCTTGAGAAATAATGCAGAGTTCACCATGAGAAACCCCTCTTTTTGTAAATTCAATTGCTGCATATCCAGCTGCTACACCCCCTCCAAGAATTACATATACAAATGCTCTTCCCATCTCTCTTTTTTATTTTTTTTCTCAGAGAAAAAAATATTAAAATTGAAGAAATTGAAGGAATATATAAGGTGTAAAGGTTGGCATTACCTAATCAGGATGAGGCGCCGTTGCTTGACGTGGGATATAGGACCCATATTGATTTAATGCCACGTGGAGCTTGGATGCTTTGGCTTTACGGTTGTGTGGGACCAATTATGGGAATGGAGTTGCTAATTGGATTTTGCCACTTGGCATAAAGTGTCTCAAAAATCAAGGTGATAAATAAATAAATAATAAGTAAATAAAGAATTTTAAATATATATAATAATATCACTATAAATAGTATATTTAAATAATTTTTAAATAATATCTAGAAAGGCTTATTAATTAAATTAATAAATAAAAAATGAGTTTTGTACTGTTGATAAATTTTTAAAAATATTTTTTAAAATAATTATTTTTTAATAAATTGAATTTTATCAAAGTAATTATTAATTATTATATTTATTATAAAAATATTATTATAAATAGTAAAATCCATAAAATAAT
>JAQSVH010000013.1:520503-533788 GCA_029448705.1 Adansonia digitata
TATTAATAGAGGTGGCAATAAGATATTTAAATAACGGTCGCATTGTAATTTCATGATCGTTATTTTATCGTTGATATTAACGTGATGTTATAGCTGTTACTTTAAGGTAAAAATTAATGGCTGATATTTACTATAATTGTTATTTTGTGATTAATAATAACATTTACTATTCACTATAATCTATTACGATAACATTCATTATGTCTGCAATTACCTTTAATCCTTAATAGTAATAAAAAAATTCAAACAAGTTCAAATTTAGTAATTACATATTTGAACCAGATCAAATTCAAGTATTTTGCATCTGACTAATTTAGATTTAACTCATATCAAATTTAGGTATTTTGTATTTGACTATTTTAGATTTGGGTTCATACTCAATTTGAGATAGTTCAACATTATATTTTTAGCATAAATAATCATCTATACATAACTTGAATGGTTAAATACCCATACTGTTTATTATTATTAAGTATATGATTTTTAAATTATATTTGTATATTAATATCAATATTTATTAAAAAAATTTAAAATTAATTTTTTATACAAAATTATTGATTTTATATGAAAAAGTTCTTATTCAAAACAAAATATAATCTGGATTTAAATGAAAAAATATTTGTATTAAATAAATAATAGTTCAAATCAAACAAGATCAGCTCGAATTACAAAAATCTTAGTTCAAACCCAACCCGATTTGAACCATAAGAAATGAATAATCCGATCTATAGTCAAGTCTAGATAAAAATGCAAGAACACAAATCTGAAAACACTTTTTTCCCATAAAGGTACATGCCAATTGGACCAAATAATTTTAAACACAGATTACACGAATATGAGATACAAAAAATTAAATATATAACATAGCACGAATACATGTTTCAAAATCTATACAATACAAATTATTAATATATCAAAAATCTATATAAATATAAAATACCTTAAATACAATTATAATATGACAAATTAAACGAATATGATACGAATACATAAATATACTATCACCCTTGAACAAGCCTGAACAGAAAACTTTTCATTTTCCTTGCAAATTTTCATTTGCTTATGAATTTACATGGCAGCATGGTTTTCAACAAAAGCTAGCAGAAACCTGTTAAAAATTTACATTTTTTGTCAATCCCTGAATACCCCTCTCACACAAACAAGGTAAAAAAAAATTTGAAGTGAAAATCAAGTGGTAAAAATGAAAAAAAAAAATTATCAAAGAGGCCAAAATAAAAGAAAATGCAATCAAGCCTCTCTAGGTTATCTCCCTTTTCGTACCATTTTTTTTTTCTGCTTTCCTTCAACTCTTTGATTCAACAATGAAAAGCCGGAATATGATTTTTGATCGATTGAGATTTCCGGATAATTGGGATCGAAATCTTGGAAAAGATTATTGGATGTACATATATGTAGTTATTTCACTGTGTTGTTAATGAGCCATGTCCTCACTTCCGACGCCAATGCTGGACTTGTCGATCATGCGGACGTTGTATTGCTCGTATACTCTTGCTCGGTTCTCTGCCCACCATTGTTCCGCTTGTTTCTCGCTAAACCGCTTCCGACTGCATTCAATGATTCGAAACCATTTAGTTTTTTCTTCAATAAATAACCATAACTGAGTTCATCTCTTAAGAATCAATTTAAAAAGACACGGTTTACCTCAAGCACATCATGTGTTTGCATGTGGGGGTCGAAGTGGCAGTGCTACAGTTTGAACCAAAATCATATTCAAAATAGACTAAAAATTTATGTTACCCGGAGTCGGCAGTAAGTGTTAGATATGGGTATGTTTCTGACACAGGAATACTCAATTTTTTCTAAGTTCGTCCATGTATGTACAGAATAATATCCTATAACCATATCCAAATGTATCGGAAATAAGTGTTAGATACAGATAGAGAAAAAGAAGAGTCCAGTTAAATTTAGTTCACATGTACCTAGTGCAGGGACAAAAACATTGGTTACAAGCTTGGCATTTAGAGATGCATTTGGAAGTACAATTCAAAGGTTAGGGTCATTTGGCTGTTCGTCAAAGCCAAGCATTGGCATCGGTTGATTTTCACAAGTTTAGACAACGCTAAACCTGTGCCTGACATCTGGCTAACTCGAGCACTTAATCACCATATTATTATCATCTCACTCGATTTTGTCTCACTACGAACACAAATGTCATCTCCACCAAGTCCCCATTATTCATGATACCTTGTCCACACAATTTAGAATTGCCAGAGAGTAATACGTAGCATACCTGAAGCGAACTCGCTTGAGATCCTTGATGCCTCCTGGTAGCGAGGTAAGTGTTATATACACACCAGGTTCATCTTGCTCAACCCATTCACTCTCATTTCGAAATTCGCCTTCTTTTGTTCTGCCTCCACTTCTAGTAGCCGATTCTATATGGCCTTGTTTGTTATGGCCTGAACTACGATTACTGGCAGTGTTGGAACCATAAGAAAGCAACTGGCTGCTTGATACACTTGAATCTGGTTCTTGGCACAAAATTTGACCATTCAATCTGTCAGTTGAAACACTAGAGACATCGTTGGAAGCAGCACTCGAGCCAAACGAAGTCAATGGAGGCCATTTGATGTTCCGTGCAGCCCCCACAGGCAGTCTTTCGGCCATCTCCTTGAACTGTTCAGCATATCAAATATCATCTACATCAGTAGAAAGACATGATGAAAATATTGGAAGTCCAACTAACCACTTTAACTGACTCTAGTGATACATTGAGCAAGCATCTTGACCTATGTTACTCAGACTCGGGTGTGAGTGTATAGAGGTATACGTCCGACATGGCTATGTTCAATTTCCTCTAAGCTTTTCCATGTATTTGGAATGTCCTTAGAGGGTAATATCCTCATATCCATATCTAAAAATGTGTCGGACACGGGTACTTTAAGAAAATGAAGAGTCAGAACAACATATTCCACACAATAGGCAGAAACAAAAATATAATGCACTGATAAAGTTATATAACATGGATAATACTTTAATTACAAAAGCATTTCTTATACAATTATTAAAAAAAGGGGGGGGGGGGTCTAGAATCTATATGAGCAATATTTTATGATGATGCTTCCACATGCTATCCAGAGATGTGTGATTATAACTTCTCAGAAGAAAAACAAATGAGAGAGGAGATGAGAGGAACAAGAACGGATTCTATCAGACAATATAAAATAAAATTTAATTTTGTATAGATTTTTTAGGGTAGAAGCAGCTATATGTTTAGCCAGAAAAGAAGGAAACAAAATCCATCAATCGTGAAGTGTAACTGAACTTGAGCATTCTCGTGATCTTCTCATATGCTCAGTTTGTTATTGAAGGTACACAAAAAGGTTCGGACATAAATAAGAAGAAACCGACGTAAAGAAACTGGGAAAAAAATGGCTTAATATAGCTTAAGATAACAACAAATGAACTAAGTTGCTCCGACTCCTTATTTTTCATGAAGTACCTGTGTCTAATGCATATCTGGCTATGGGTATTAGGACATGACCCTCAAAAAATTTAGAAAAACATAGAAAAATTGAACATACACATGTCAAATACATACCCGTATCTAACACTCACAACTGTGTCCAAGTAAACATAGCAAAGGGCAAAAAGTTATAGTTCAGAGTTATGATTACTGAAACACGTTGCAATGCAGAGATAAGAGTGCTAAAGTTTTATTGAAATAGATATCCCTGGACCGCAAACAAAAATAAATCCAACTTACTTGGCCAGTAAGCGACTTGATTACTTCCTTTGCTGCTTTGCATTTTGCAGTCTCCTCCTCTGCAATTGCAATTGCCTCCTTCAGCTGTTTGGTTGTTCTTTCCAGCTCAACTTCTTGAAGTTGTGCTTTACGTGTAAGATTCTCCACCTGAGAGATAAAGATTGGTGAGGCTTAATGAATAAATACTAGATAACCTGGCAAGCAAGTTAAAGTGCTCTGCTAAACAAACAAAACAAGAGTAAATCTTCTAATCTGTAAAATATCCTGCCAAAATTAAAGCTTAGCATGTAGCATTGCCAGGAGCCAGCCCATTTTAGCTCTGAGTTTTTCTTCTTCCTTGTGTGTAAGCATACTCTCAAAAAGAGAAACATTAAGCCTTTAAAACAGCATGCCAAATCTTGACCATTGTTTTGAAAGAACTCAGGATTTACTAAATTGCATAGCAGAAGCACACTCATGCACTCGCTTTGGACAGAAATATGTAGTGGACACTCATTTGTTATCTAGGCATCATGAATTAACAACAATATCGAACAAAAATATCGGTCAGACCAAGGAAAAGAACACGAGAAATGGGTTCTCAAAATCTGACCACTCCCATAGTTAACTCACAAAACAGGATGTGTTCAAAATTTTGGTAAAGCTTCCTTCACCTTAGCTACAGACATTTAACCGGTTAACATGTAAAAGTATGTAAGTAATGCAATTAATTAAGATATTATATATACAAATTTGCTACTTGCTTTTTGCTCAAACAAAAAAATGTTTCTCAATATAAAAGCAAACGATTTTTTTTAGAAGAATTAAAAATTAAAAATGTGAACTTTTCTGGACAACAAAAATTATGATCTTAATTTCTTTCTTTTACCCAGATTATTTATGAGGAATTGCTGCTGGATTTTAATCATTTGTTCATTTTTAATCGATGATGATTCTGCATTTTAAGGTTAGCTTCAAGTTCTGCCTTTTTGCAATCGTAGAAAGCAAGATTTAAAAACGAAAATGCAAGGAGCAAGAACAACAATCAAAGCGAACCTTAGCTAAACAAACAAATAAATAAATCTCCAAAAAGAGTATAAAGACAAAATACCTGTGCTCTTAATCTAACAACCTCTTGACTAAGGCTATCATTGGTCCTCTTAGCGTCATCCACAACTATCTTCGGGGAGGTGAGTCCTCCAAGTGTTGGGGTTGGCGTTGTTGAACGAGGAGGACTAGGCTGTCTTGATATTGGTGACGTTGCACGAGAAACGATTCTTGACCCAGGAACAGAAGCCGAGAAAAATTTCTTGGATGACCCAAAAACTGGATTAAAAGATTTAGAAATATTAAGTGCTCCCCTTTGGGAGCCTCCATTTGGAACTGGTGAGACACGACTGCTATTAAATTCTAGCTTCTTGTTTCTCTTTGATCGGCTTTCCCCTTGCTTCAACGACTCCATTGATGAAAATCTAGCCAGTTGAGCACGAGATCCGAAATCCAATTTATCATCTTTATCAACAAATTCACTATTCCCATGATTTATGCTTCCTCTTCTACTTACAGAAGATTGAGATGATGCATCAGTTTCAATGGCTTTCCTCAGTCTATTAAAACAATTGTCACAGACACGATAAGGTTTGTTGGGATTTCGAGCCATGGAAGCCTTGAGGCACTTCTTACTACTGCATGCATGACAATAGACAAGTCCACAATTATAACAATTGTGACGTTTTCTTTTGAAATTAAATGGGAGGCGACAACCAGAACACATTGACTGATCGACGCACGAAACCCCTTTGTGGAGACAGATTGCGGCAGTGAAGTTCGTGCCACATGCAATGCTTTTGACTTGCTTGTCTTTCAGAGCTTCTACCAAAGTAGGGGTGTTCCTATCATCAACATTTCCATGACCTAATCGGCCGTTTGCTCCCTTCCCCCAAGTATAAACTTCAGTTCTGGAAGTCAAAACTGCAACATGATAAGCACCACAAGAAATCTCCTCGACGGAACTCTTAAAAAGCTTTCCTTCAACACGGGTAGGAACCTTTCCATCAGCTTGTGGATTTCCTAGCTGTCCATAAACAGGACTTCCCATAGTGTAGACATGTCCTGATGTTGTAAGGGCAACTGTCAGACTGTGTCCGCAGGCAACTTGACAAAAGTTTGGCTCAACAAGGGCAGCAACATAAATAGGAACAAGTTTTGTTTCCTTATCCCCATGCCCAAGTCGACCCTTATCCCCATCTCCCCACGTAAATAGCTTCCCCGAGGAACAGTTGCTAGAACTTGAATTTCCAACCATGACTTCAACAACAGCAGCTGTATGCCACACTCCACAAGCCGCTCGAACAGTGCGGAGCCCCTTCAGGGATTCCACTTCCCTTGGTATTGAGACACTATTCCGATCTCCATGACCCAAAACACCAAATGTGCCATCACCAAAGGTAAACAATTGACCTGCAGAGGTGACCACAGCTGTATGCCAGGGGCCACAAGAGATCGACGAGACATGTATGCCCTCCAAGGGCCCATTCACTCGTTTTGGCACCCAATGACTTACTTCATTTCCATGACCAAGAAGACCAAAATTATAAGTGCCATCACCCCAGGTGTACAAATCACCAGAAAGTGTTATAGCACAAGTATGGTACTCACCACAGGCTACAAGCTCAATGTTTGTATTACTAAGGGCATCAATAAGCTTCGGATGCAAAACGTCAGAGTCTACACCATGCCCAAGACGGCCTCCAGATTCCTCCCCCCAGGAGAAAACCTCCCCGTGCTTGGTCACCAATGCAGCATGTCGACCACCACAAGCAATATTCTGGACATCAAGTACAACCGCAGATTCTAAAGCTTTAGGAAGTAAAGAATCCATTTTAATACCACAACTGCCAGCTTTACTAAGTCCACCACCCAAGACACCATCCCCAGTGCCTTCACCCCAAATGAAAACATCACCCAAGGCATCACCATCATCATGGCCAGACCCTTGGCTTGATGAACTAACTGCGCTAGAAAGACTAACCCTAAAAGCATCAATTGCAATTGGCTTCATGTGGCCATGTACACTATCTGATCCTCCTGAAGACAAAGAATGAACTGAACCACTAGCAGAATCTGAAGGAAAGAAACCCTTGGGAAGAGTACCATATAATGCTACATCTGAAGACGCCTTACCCAAACCATTCTTTGGAGGACTTTCATATGGACTATGAAGGCGATGGTGATCACCATCCTGAATTTAAGTAGAAAAAACAGCTTAGATTCACAATCTTGTAGTGTTAGAAGGCAGATTTTATAGATAAAATAGAACCATACCTTCTGCAAGCTATCATTACTACCAAACGGAGAATTTAAAGGGGAACTTCTTCGCGTATATGTTCTAGGACTATTTGCTTCAGAAGGAATGCCATCACTTCTTGATTCTGTTCTCCATTTTCTTTGGTGGCTACGAGAGATTAATGCTTTTAAACCACTAAACCAGACTTCAGCTTCATCCTTATCCTTGCAGATCTAGCAAATAATTTTATTAAGAAAATAAAAAACTTCGACCTGTCTGTACATGCCACTAGAGAGGAGGTATGCAACAATAACCATATAAACAAGAAGGCATGGTTACAAAGAAGCATATTCTTACCAAATCCAGTGATCTGTCATTATATATAAGTGAAAACGACTGATACTCTTTCTCAGGCCGAGGAAATCTTTGAAAGATAGGCTGGAAGACAATATAGGCCATTTTTTATGAGTACTAGCATAAAATAGAAAGATTTTTTGAATAATAAGTCATCACCAAAACAAGACATGAATGATGAAACTAGGCTATCACAAAAGGATAAACAAAAGCCACTATGGTCAGAAAAATACACACGGAGAAGACCTATAAAAACACAGGACCCAGCATAGCACCACAGTTTGAAGGATGAAATTGCCCTAATTCTGCTATCCTAATCCAAGTGCAGAAGCAACATGATTGATGACAGTGCAATGATCAAGCGGAAAACTGGAAGAAGAAAGAAAAGAACAAAGAACATGCACATCCACATCATCATAGTTCTAAGTAGGATCATTGTAATGCTTTTGTAGTCATCCAAGTGAAGTTGTAACGCGATGAGCGAGCAAAAAATTGGAGTGAAAAGAACAAAGTTATATTAACCAACTCAAATTGCAACTTCACCGAAAATAGATGAACAAGGATTAATTTTCTGTACAGTGCGAAAAACCTCTGCTCACGAAACACACGTATGCTTAAGTACACTAGTAGTTCCCAGTACAGCCACATTATTGGCTAATTTTACCCCGGTATAGAAGGCTGTAAATTTCATGCTATTGTAGTCAATTTTCATATCAGCTTAAATAAAGTTAAACAATTTCATAGTAGTGCCATAGACAAGATAAAGAATATAATTAAAAATATCTAAGAAAAAAAACTTTTCTTTATGTTTACATTATATGTTACCGGCATGTAATCAACTCTCTAAATATTGTCAAAATCATTGCATGTAGGCACAGATAATACACCATCACTCCAGAAAACCACTTACAGTGCGCTGCCCAGATATGATTCTAGACACATGACTTAGTTTAAGATGTTTCTCCTCTTTCCCCGAGAACCATATTAAAACAGACTCATCCTGAAAGCAGAATAACAATTAACAATTTAGGACTTCTATAAGGCAAATATAATTCATTATCAGCAGGACAATGACAAACTGAAACAAGCTGCCATAAGTTTTCTTTTTTTTTTTTTTTTAACTTACCTATGTTACACCATAAGTACTTTTAAATCACTCGGCCTACATGTTATATCAATTTAATGTTTCTGTGCTTCAGTATGATGTATAGGACATTGATTTGTTTCTCCATCAATTGATTATGTTTTTCTCCAATTCAAATTGCTCAAAAAGTTAAATAAGAGGAAAGCAAGTAAACAGAAGCATTATAAATCAATACAAATAAAAATATTTCAATAGAAGATAGTTAATTAACCACAATTTAGATTTGATTTAATCAATGCTCCTTTTAGCTCATTCAGGATAATGTCAAAGTGTGGAAATAGAGCACTTGAATTTTGCTTTCTCCATCTTTTAGTACATTATTCTCTTTCAAAATCATTCCAGCATATGAATTTTGAACTTGAAAAGTATACATGCTTCTCAAGCATTTCCAATAAAAAATATGATATTTCAGGTACTTGCAGATCAAGACTTTCACCAAAAGGTCCATATTCTCTTGACAAGGTACCTGATCAATGACGTACATATACAGGTAACTGATGGCATCTCTAGTTTCATTTTTTATCTTACACAGAAGGGTTGTCCAGTTTCTAACATAGGAACCACAACCATTATGTAACAAGTCAAGAACAAGTGATGATGAATTGTGATGGACTGATGGCAAGTGGACTGTGCTCTCATCAAGCCTATTTGAGCAAGAGTGATTAAGGCACAGGGGCAGTAGAACATAGTTATAAGTAGCTGTAATGTGTCATCATGCAAAATAGTTTAATTCCTATTCGAGTGTAATTAGTTTGGACTTATCAGGTTGGCATTATGAATAGTCTCATATTAGCAGCTTTGAACCTGATTTTCCTCTATATACTAGTCATTTATAATCCATCACCTACAACGGCTAAAATTAAAACTACTTTAAACATATAATTGTTCTTGTCTTGAACGTTATCCGTAAATAGCTACTCAAATCTTCAAAAAAGGCTGATTGACAATGAAAAAAAAAAAGTATGATATAGAAAAGATACGCACTTTAAAAGGAAAAAGCTCGAGCATGTGACCAGAAAATAGGAAAAACTTACATTCGAAAGACGGAAGGGACAAAATTTTGGCTTCCCTCTTCTTCCGTACTTCAGCAGGTAAGACCCTTTCTTCAGAGCAGTAATCGCCTGTTGTAAAGAGTATCCAATAAACTAACTTAGTCATATTTAGGACATTTGCCAGTGGGAAAAATAATTATAGCTCCAACATCAATTTAAATGTAGCATAATGATAACTTAAACGAAAATATCCAATAGATCATCAAACCATTCAGAAAAATACTCACTCTGATAGGACAAAAAGATTTATGGAAAGATTTTATAGTGATTTCACAAAAGGAAAATGCTGTAATAAAAAACTAAAAACAATCAGTGCATAATAGGACACATTGACAAAACGCTAAGCAAGGGCAGAGGACCAAACCCAGATTCAAATTACCTACCACCTTGTCTTAAGCACCACTATGCTAACACTTAGCATCTAAGCAATCTATTTTCCAACTTAAATTGAACTATGCATACATACATTTACAGATTACTTCTAATCTACACTTCAGATAGTTTAGATCAGGAACTTCAATGGTCTAAAGACAAATGAAGGAATTTCATTAATTGATCTATGGTTAGATATCAAATTACTTGGCATTGAATTAGTAGTTAAACTTGAACTACCCAAGAATAAGAAGTAATCTGCAACAATATTTGAGTTCCTCATAGTAGAAAAATTTATTTCTGGTCGACCACACACTCATCTGCAGTAGCACAGGTGGTATATGAGATTGTACTTATCATTGACTTGTTAAAAAACCAGGCCATGTCAAGAGTTGCTAGCATGTCTCAAATGCGACGGCAGATAACAATATATGTCATACAGAGCATCATTAAAGGGCTAACCATTTATGAATGGTGAAACAAAAAAGGCTTATCAAACAATAAGATTATGGTTACTCAAGTTGCATATCTATGTTGTAGACTAAAGTGCAGCAGCAAGCTGCAGGTAAATGCCTATGTTACTCAGACTCGGTATAAGTGTTAGACACAGATATCCGACATGGGCATGTTCAATTTCTTAAAGTTTTTCCATGCATTTGGAGGATCTGTAGAGGGCCATATCCCCAAACCCATATCCAGAAATGTGTCAGAGACAAGTGTTAGACACAGATACTTCCAGAAAATGAAGAGTAGGAGCAACATAGAAAGTAGCAGCATATGGTAAAATGCCTATAAATCTCACCAGTCCTAGAGCATATTGGTATTTCCATCAATTTGTCACAAGACTAACTTCAGCTTTTAGCTACTCAGTGACAAATAGAAAATTCTAAGATCACTGAATCAATATAATACTCAAGACAGACGGTTTCCCCTCTTTTCTCACACTTCAAAGTCCAACGAAATTACAGTTATAATCTCACAAATATTGCTAGCAATGCTTCACCATTATCAAGCTACAACTAGCATGCCACTATTGTTTCTACTTGCTCCTACAAACTAAGCATAATCTACTCATACACATCATTAAGCGCTCAACTATAACCCTTCCCCAAACCCCTAAAAACAGCCCCAAAAGGCATTGAATCAGCAATTTCAAACAATAATTAGAAGAAAACTCAAACAAAGAAATCAAATTCACTAGGTGCAAGACAAAGAAAATACCTGTTCGATGTCTCTTTCCACGGGGCCAGTTCTGGTAAGATCGGAAGCCATCCTATCAGTTCTTGACATAACCAAAAACTACACTTTAGTGAACCCAAGAAAAACCCTTAAATCCCCCAAAAATATAAGGGATCCAAAAGAAAATTAAAAACCCACTTAAGAAATGTTTAAAATAAACTCATCCATTTTCAAAACCAAACCATTCCATCCGAATAACCCTTTACTTTTCCTTCCTCTCCAGAGCTGGACACTGACTTCAACCTCTCAAAGTCCATCCAATCTCCCAAAAATTCGGGTTCTACTATCAACAGACTTCACTTTTTGCAGCGCTCTTGAAATCCCAAAAATAGTAATCTAAAGCAAATATGGGAGAAAATAAAGCTTCCCGTAGTGAAAATGTAGCGAAAAAAAAGGGAAAGGAAAAGAATCTGCTGAGACTGAGGTAGGAAGTGAGGGCAAAAAGGTGTTTGGAAGAGAGAAAATCTGGGAAGAGTGAAAGGAATAAAATATGGAAAGCGTTGGGAAAATGTAATATATGATCTGATTAAGAATTAAGAGACAGAGAAGAGAGGGAATAAAGAAACCGAAGAGGAAAAAGGTGAAAGAAATTATAAAAAAAAAAAAAAAAAAAGAGAGGATAATGCAAAAATTGCAAAATACCCACAAAATTTTTTAATCTGAATTTCATAATTAGACACTTGCTTTATTTCTTTCGTTTAATCTGCAGTAATTTTTTTTATTTTCTTTTAATATTTTGGGCTCTTGTTTTTCCTGTTTGGTGGCTGAGAAAATTGTAAAAACACAGAGAGAAAAAAAAAAGACAGTGAAATAATGTTACTGGCACTGTGAATAGTAAAATCATAGTCAAACTGTCGATCGATCAAAGTTTTCCGGTTGGGTTATCAGCGATAAAATTAAAATTCTAATTATACAAAAAAAAAATTAAAATTTTACGTTGTTTTGTAATAAAAATTCACTTTTTTTATTTTAATTTTAAAGTCATTCAATTAATTTAATTAAATATTTAAAAAATCAAATTGAGACTAAATTGATGAGATATTTAATTGATTGAATCCATTACCTACATGGAAAGATAATTTAATTAAATATTAAAGGAAAATTTTCAAAAACTACCAATCGTAAAAATTTTAAAAATATTGAAAGAGGGGAAATTTATTATAAAAAACTAATAATTCAAGATTAAATATAAAATATTTTTATTTTTATTATTTTTAAATAGTAATTAGAGATTTAAAATAAAATATTTTTATTTTTTATTATTTTATATAATAATTTAAGATTTATTATAAAATATTTTAATTTTTATTATTTTTATATATTAACTTAAAATTTAATATAATTTTTTATTTTTATTTTATATATTTTATCTTATATAATATATTGTATATATATTATATATAATATATATTATTTTTAATTTTTTAAAAAATAATTTAAAATTTAATATAAAATATTTTTAATTTTTATTATTTTTAAATAATAATTTAAAATTTAATATAAAATATTTATAGTCTTTTATTATTTGTAAATAATATTATATATATAATTTATATGCATAGGAACTGACCCGGTAATTCCAATGGATTTGACTAGAAAGAAAGGTAATATAATTTTTTAAATTTATTATATTTGCTCCATCGGTGATTTTTAGAATTTTTTTAATATTAAACACGTAATTTTAAAAGTAAATAAATATTAAATATAATAAATATTTAATAAATATATATAATTGATTAAATGATATGATCTTAAATATTGATTCAAAGGATCAGAGGTTTAAATCTTATCGTATATAATAAATTTTTATCAAAATTAAAATAAAATTGGTTTTTACAAATTTTTTCTAGTTTTAATAATTTTTTATCAATTCAATTGGTTAAAAAATTTCTCAATTTAATGATACGTATTAGACTAAATGGATCACTAATTTTTTATTTAACCAATTCAGTTAACTGATTCAATCCGATTTTTTTAGAGTTGCTTTGACTCAAGTTGAGGTGTTCTTTTTTTCAATTTTTCTCATTTTAAGCATAGCAATAACGAGTGTTATTGAGTAATATATTTATATTGTTTGAATTTTTTATTTTTAAAATTTATTTTTATTAGATATTTGTGTTTGATATATATTT
>JAQSVH010000013.1:533888-544664 GCA_029448705.1 Adansonia digitata
GACCCACACTGTTTACTTTTTAAGGATAAAAATAATAATAAATAAATAAAAATAAGAGTAAAATGATAATTACAGTCTTTTTATTACTGATTTTAATAATTACTATTTCTTGTTTTGAATTATTTTTTCTAATTTTACTCTTTTTTTAATAATTATTAATTTATTTTTTTTTTGAAATTTTACTATTTCTTTTTTTAAAAATTATTTTTTTAATTTTACTTTTCTATAATAACTTATCAATTTATTTTTTGAAATTTTACTATTTCTTTATCAATCTGTTTTTTTTCCTAAAATTTTTCCTTAAATAGTTAGACGAAAATAACCTTATAAATTTAAAAAATACCTTGAAATTTTATTATTTCCTTTTTTAAATTATTTTTTAAATTTTACTTTGTTATAATAATTATCAATATATTTTTTTTGAAATTGTTTAGTTGAACGAAAATGCATACTATTTCCTTTTTTGTAATTTTTGTAATTTTATTTTTTATAATAATTATCAATCTATTTTTTTCTAAAATTATTCTTTTAATAGTTGGACGAAAATGCTTTAGTAAAATTAAAAAATATTGTTCGAGTCCTAGGACTGAAAAATAATAGTAGTTATATTTTTTGAAATTTTACTATTTTTTTATCAATCTGTTTCTTTTTCTAAAATTCTTCCTTAAATAGTTGAACGAAAATAACCTTATAAATTTAAAAAATATCCATTGAAATTTTATTATTTCTTTTTTTGTAATTTTTTGTAATTTTAGTTTTTTATAATAATTATCAATCTGTTTCTTTTTTTAAAATTATTTAGTTGAACAAAATGCATACTATTTCTTTTTTTTTATAATTATTTTTTTAATTTTATTTTTTATAATAATTGTTAATATATTTTTTTTAAATTATTTTTTTAATAGCCGAACGAAAATATTTTTATAAAATTAAAAAATATTATTTAAATTATAAGACTCAAAAATAATAATAGTTATAGAAGATTACAAGAAAAATGTACGTAATTTGATCCCAAATTGAAAAAACAGTTTTTTCTTAAGCCGCCGTCAGCCAAGGTCGGCGCTCGCTTCCACCCTTCTCTCTCACTCTATTTTCTTACCATTCACTGACTCTTTGAAGTGGCCGACGTTCTTCAAGTCAGATACTTCCGACTCTTGTCAGATAACAAGAAAAGGATCACCTGCTCTCTTGGTTTTGAGTTCAGGTAATATATACCTTTATTATTTAACGTTTCTATTAGCTGAAATTTGATTTCTAAGGGGTTATCTCATATTGTTTTTTTCTCGTAAATTTACAAGGTTCTTTTTTTTTCCCTTTGAGTTGAGGGCAAAGTTTAGTTCATTTATGCTTCTGGGTATTGCTGCGTTTGTTACCTTTCTCATTGGTTGCTTTGTTTTTGTGTTGAAATTGTAAAATTGAGGTTTTTCCCATGGAACTCCTCTCTAAGATAAAGCAGTTCAGCTTCTTGAAAAGGAAATAAGGCCATTTTTTTCCTCTTAAAGAATAGTAGAACACCTTAAAGAAATCATATTAAAGAACTTAATTACTGTTGTCACCGTGGGTATAAGTTGTTTTGTGTTTTCTCGTTGGAATTATTAATGATTTGATCACTAAATTTAGGGTTATTAAGGAGATGATTGATTTTCTACGGTAGGAAATGATGGTTTTTTGCTATGTTGCTCCGACTCTTTATTTTTTTTTTTAAAGGATCTATATTTGACACATATTTAGGCATGAATACGGGGATATAACAGTATAATGACTCTCCAAATATATGAAAATATTAGCAAAAATTACATTTACCTGTGTCATACATAGTCATATCCGAATTTACACCTGAGTCCGAGTAACATAGGTTTTTTGGTGGATTTATTGATGCAAATCGGTGGTGCTGTTGATTTTTAGCTATAAAGAAGGACTGGTTGCACTCTGAGATTGCGAGTGTTTATTAGAGAACCACTGGTTTTGACTAATATAGAATTTATTTGGCCAAGTTCTATGTAGATTTTTTGGTTATGTAGTTTTCAACTTCAGAAGTATTAAAGCATTTGTGGCCAAATTTCATGTCTAAATGTTGTTTGAGCAGTTTTTTTTTTCCGTTTTGATGCGTAGAATAATTGGTTTGACAATTTATAACCGTGTGTTATAAACGTTTTTAAATTTTTCGGTGAAGTATGTTTCAGTATGAAATTTTCAAGTGAGAATGAAGTTGATAGATCTGTTATCACTTCTAATAAATCATTGATGGTATACGTTAATAATGTACGACATAGATTTTAATAGTTTGATCCTTATCCCTTTTTTTTTTTTTTTGTTTTGACCATTAATTCCAGTTAGCCAACAGAGATGTTATACATTATAGGTCTTGGATTGGGGGATGAGAGGGACATTACTCTAAGAGGTCTAGATGCTGTGAAGAAATGTGAGAAGGTTTACATTGAGGCCTATACATCTCTTCTATCCTTCGGTCTTTCTACAGATGGCCTTTCCACTTTGGTACAACAAACATTCTTTCAAATCCTAATAACTTTGCTATCTTTCAATTCTTCGAATTTTCATTCGTGCTAGAATTTTTTTAAAATGTCAGGAGAAATTGTATGGGAAACCAATTATACTTGCGGATAGAGAAATGGTTGAAGAAAAAGTAGACAATATTCTGTCCGAAGCTCGCGAATCTGATGTTGCTTTCCTTGTAGTTGGTGATCCTTTCGGGTATTAGCGTAATTTCTTTCCTTTTATGATAAAATATTTGTATCTGCTCTCATTGATGTTAGTTTTCTTTTTTGTGAATTTCTTTTATTATTCTATTTACATATACAGGGGATTGCTTTTATTTATTTGTAAAATGCTTGGTTTCATCAAAAGCTATGGTATTGATGTTGTTTAAATTATGTAGCTGTTTTGTCAGGTTGTCTTTCTAAGAAGCCTGAGATTTTGGTTTATAATTTCTCTTGTATGCAGCCCAGTATGTGAATAGAAGTAGGAGTGGCTGACTACCTTTGTCGGAATTTTCATTCAAAATGGGGTTTTTTGTATATCAGTTCCTAATTCCTATTGTAGTTTACTATGTTACTCGGATTGGGGAATGAGTGTAGGAAACAGGAAAGTGTCCGACACAAGTATGTTCAATTTTTTCCAAGATTTTCATGTATTTGGAGGGTCCTTGAAGGATCATATCCTCATACCCATGTCCGGATATGCATTAGAGATTCTATGTGTTTTGAGTTTCAGTTACATTGGTAGTCTTTTTTCACCTCAAAATCTTTTTCTAAGTTGCTTCGCTTTCTCATAGTCTTTTGCTTGGGAAAATTTCAGAGCAACAACACACACTGATCTTGTTGTTCGAGCAAAGACATTGGGGGTTGATGTCAAGGTAGTGCATAATGCATCCGTGATGAATGCAATTGGAATTTGTGGATTGCAACTATATCGTTATGGGGAGACAGTTTCAATACCTTTTTTTACCGAAACATGGAGGCCTGATAGCTTTTATGAGAAAATTCAAAGAAATCGCAATCTCGGATTGCACACACTCTGCCTTTTGGGTAAAATTTGCCTTGTGAAAATAAATCAACTTTTAAGGTTTTCAGTTGCATTTGCTAATCTTTTATTATTTGTTGTGTGGATTTATGCTTTATTGTTGTATGTTCTGAGCCGGGAGTCTTAAATCGATATTTTTTTTTCATACAGATATTCGTGTAAAAGAACCAACTCTGGAATCTTTGTGCAGGTCTGTATCAGAAGTTGCGTTTTTTATTGTTTTTTGCTACATATAGTTCAACTGTCTGCCATTCCTTTTAACTGATTATTTTTCCCTGGTTTCGCCCCGAATATTTTCAGGGGAAGAAAGCAGTACGAACCACCTAGGTACATGACGATAAACAATGCCATCGAGCAGCTCTTGGATGTTGAGCAAAAGCATGGTAAATCTGGTGAGGTTCAAGAGCTTTTACTATATCGAAGCATTCAGATATTTCTCTGTTGTGTATGCTTTTTGTTTCCCCACTTTTTGAGTCTACAAGGATGCTGGACTTCATGTATGTAACCCTCTTTAAGATGCAGTCTATTTTTTTTTTTTTTACTATGTTACTCTGACTCTTCATTTTGCTTAAAGTACCCATGTTTTAGACCCGTGTCCGATATATATTCGGACAAGGGTATTGGGATATGACCTTCCAAAAACCTTCTGAAAAACTTAGAAAGAATTAAACATACTTGTGTCGGATACATACCCCATATCCAACACTTACAGCTGAGTCTGAGTAACATGGGTTTTTTAATACATGTGGATGCCAATTGAGTCTTGGACTGCAGGCTATACAATAGAGGATAGCCATGTCTCATTCCATAAAGCCCACTCTTCATGAGATTTGAAAATCAGTGAAGTTGAAACCATCGAATTCTTGGCTTAGGGTATTCTCTTGGGGACAATTTCTGAGGATCTCCTTGTATTTGCCTTTGTTCTGTTTATTGATGACACAATGTCAATCAATTATTCATTCTGGTTCGTGCTCCACATTCGATTTAAAAAAAACCTAGCATGTCGGCCTAGCAAGAGGGAACAGCGTCTGGACTTTGTCCAAAGTCCTATTATGTTCTAGTTCGATCAGAAAACCATGACTCATGGCACAATGTTCTAGTTGTATTGTTTTTGTTCTGTTATGACATTACGTCACAACATGGTTTGCAACCTGCAAATCATTTATATTTTTTTTTTTCTGACAACTAGGGAATATAGCCATCGATTATCTCATTGCTGGAGGAGATTGAAATTTATCGAGGCTTGGGAATATTTTTGATAAGTTTTTTCATGTATCTGGAGCGACTTTGAAAGGTCATATTCTCATATTCATGTCTGAAAATATATTGGACACGAGTACTTCAAGAAATATGAAAAGTTAGAAATAGCAGAACATGGATTACTACTTCTTTACGCAGATTTGTATCTAAGGAAATTACTAGTTTTGTATTGAGGGAGATACAAAGAGGGATATGAAGTAACAGTTCCGCTAAGTATATCTTTTTATTTGTGCATTGCCTTGTAGTGTACGACGAAGACACCTATTGTGTCGGTTTTGCTCGGCTGGGAAGCGAGGATCAGATGATAGTCGCCGGCACAATGAGACAACTCAGGATGGTTGATTTTGGTGAACCTCTACATTGCCTGGTCATAGTAGGCAAGACTCATCCGGTGGAAGAAGAAATGTTGGAGTTCTACAAGATTACAACCAAGAATTTGGAACAGAAAGGCGACGGGATCTTGTGAAGGTTATTTCTCTAACCGAAATCTTTCTTCCTCGTGGTGTAGACGCGTGGTGGTTATTGGTTCTTTGGAATTCTAATCGAGCTTGCTTTTATTTGTTTCCGAAAGAACAATTTTGTGGCTCTTGGCTCTTGACCGTGTTGGCGGATTGAGATCAATGTGGTTTTATGTTCATCTACATTTTTTATGTCTGGAAGTGAAAATCGAACGCATTTAAACTGTATTATATCTGTTTGGGTTGATTTGTAATACTTTTTACATATATATTTCGTTTTCAGACGTGTTAGTTATGCTTTATCGAAGAACTTTGAATGTATAATTGGTAACGTATTGAGGTATAAGTAGTATTATGAATTGAAGCAATCCCGATTCGTTTTAGTTTCTTTTTTGGTATAAAGAAAGTTGAAGTTTGAAGATAATAAGTATGATTGCATATGTTAAGATTTGAATCCTAGATCTAGTAAATGCCAATGATGTTAGCATGAAACAAGTTGGAATGAGTTATAGGTTCTTTATTGTCATAACTTATCTGAATTGTATTCGAAAAATAATAATTTAAATCTGCGAAATATTTAGAAAATCAAACCCAGATGACCAAAACTAGAACTTACGGAAAAGCAATTCTACAAGGAACAGTAGTTAACAATTATGATGAGTAAATCATAAATTTATTGAATTAAATTTTATGAATTTTTGATAAATTTATGAATTGGTCTAATACTTGACTTGAAATTTGAAGTTCAAAGCTTCTTTCAAGTTGGATTGAGTTTAAGTTTTAAAATTCAAGTTCGATTCAAGATAAAAATGAAATTACTCATACTGGCTAGATTAAGTTCATTAAAATGAGCTCATTTAGGATAAAAATAGAAATGCTCGTACTTGCCTAATTAGGCTAGTTAAAATTGAGTTCAATCTCATGCTTGATATCAAACTCAATTATTTATATTTGAACTCGAGCTTAAGTTTAAATTAAAATTATTTAATGCTAATTAAAAAACAAATATATTAAAAGGTAAAAAAAATCGATTAAACTCACAAGCTATTTGAATCAAATATTAAGATACTCAAATTCGATTCACTTAATAATTTATGACATTCAAACTCAAACTTTACTTAATAATAACCAAGTCAAATTCGGATGTTTTTAAATATCTATGTATTGTTTATACCCTCGCTAAACCTATAAAAAAGAGAGAGAAAATATGGTAAAAAAGAGCAGCGAAAGAAAAATGTTTAGAAACATGAACGAGCCGTTGGAGATGACAAAGAGGCAATTGGGATCTAACCACAAGCCGCCGCTCCAACGGCTAAAAAATTCAAAAAAAAAAAAAAAGGCCTTTTTGATTTCTCCGTCTCTGAACGTAACGAACCCTTGCTAAACCGACGTTGTTGCTCTCGTCACTCACAACTTTTTAAAACCAAACCCTCTCAGCTCCCCTGTCTCTCCCAAAAAAAAAAAAAAAAGTAGTCTACAAAGAAGAAGAGAAAAGCCCAACTTTTTTAATCTCTTCTTCTTTTCAACTCCTTTGATTTGGTTGCTGTTTTTTTGTTGGATTTTTTTTTCGTTTTTTGGTTAATCAAAAGGAAGGAAAAATGGCAACTGTTAATGGGTACCAAGGAAACACACCGGTGGCGGCCACCAGCACTGGAACAAAAAAGCCTTCCCCCATTGCTAAGACTGTTGATTCTCAATCAGTTCTTAAAAGGTGTTCTGTTTACTCTCTTCTGTTGTGGCTCTCTGACTCTGCTCCATCTTACTCCTTTTTTTTATTTGGATTTTGTTAGAAAACTAGGTGGAATGGAAAGCTAGATGCAATTCTTTTTCTTTTTTTTTTTTTTTTTGAAATTGTTTTTGGGTATACTCGAGGAAACCAAGAATAACAACCATTTGGTCAGGCTTGGATCAAGGTTTTTTTTTTTTTTTGGTTTAATTATTATTTTTTTAATTAAAAACAGAATTGCTCTTTCATTATTTTTCTGTTTATTTCAAAAAAAAAAAAAACTGTTTTTAAGTTAATTTTGTCAAACTAATCTATTTACCAGATTTATTTTCTTTAAAGTATTCATATTTAGATATATTTATCAAATTTATTTTTTTTAAGGTATTCATATTTAGATATATTTACCAGATTTATTTTTTTTAAAGTATTCATATTTAGATACTTGTACGAGATAAATATTCGGATATGATATTAAAATATAATTTTTTAAATATATATATACAAAAATTAGAAAAAAAAATAAAGTACACATTGATTTTAGATGTTGATTTTTACCCATATCTTTTTTCACTGTGGATCTCTAATTCTCTCCTTTATTTTTTTTTTCTTGTCAACAGGTTACAATCTGAATTGATGGCTTTGATGGTAAGAACTCTACTGCATTTATACATATATATATATATTTCAATCTTAAAAACAAAGAAATCAGTGCATTCTTTGTTTAGTTATTGAGGGTTTTGTTTAAATTTATTATTGAGTAGATGAGTGGAGATTCTGGAATATCAGCATTCCCTGAAGAAGACCACATATTTTGCTGGAAAGGAACAATTGCGGGAAGCAAAGACACTGTGTTTGAAGGCACAGAATATAAACTATCACTTGCATTCCCCAATGATTACCCTTTCAAGCCCCCGAAGGTTAAGTTTGAGACTGCCTGCTTTCATCCCAATGTTGATGTTTATGGCAACATTTGCTTGGACATTCTTCAGGTAAAAATTTTTTTTTTCTTGTATATTTTACCCGGACTCAATATATGTCATATATAGATATAATCAATTTTTTTCTAAAGTCTTTTTGTGTATTTGGATTCATGTCCAAATATATGTCTCGGACACTAATATTTTGAGATAAATGAAGAATCCATATAACATAGCTTTGGACATAATCTGATCCTAGTTTGATGTATGATTTGTTGCAGGATAAATGGTCATCTGCTTATGATGTAAGAACCATATTGCTATCTATCCAGAGTCTGCTTGGAGGTATTCTTTCTTTTCTTTTCCTTTCCTCCATTTTTGGAACACTAAAGCTACAATTGAGATACCCTTTTTTTAAAATAGTTTTAATTAATCCTTTGGTAATCTGATATGCAGAACCAAACATTAGCTCACCTTTAAACACGCAGGCAGCTCAACTTTGGAGCAATCAAGAAGGTAATCTTCTAGTTTGAATGGCTTCTTCACTTAGCGTTTTTATCAGCAGCAAATCCTTTTTATTTTTCTTTGATGATATTGCCTGATTTGTTTTTTGTTTCTGAATATTGCAGAATATAGGAAGATGGTAGAGAAGTTGTACAAACCTACCTAAATGCATAATTTTGAGAAGTCAAAGGTAAATAAAATGGAGTTTTGGTGAAAGTTCATAGAACCTATTTAATACATTTTTTTTTCCTTTGAACTATGAGAACATGAAATTTGTCATTTTAATATAGTCCGTGCTTCATTCTTTTCCTAATTTATGAACTTGATTATTACCATTTGCAAATATCTTGATCCTTGCAATGATGATCAACAAAAAGGTGTCTCAAACTCAGAAGAGTTCAATTAACGAATGCTTATAGGATATCAGCTGAAAATTATTTAAGTATCATCTTAAGAAATTTTTTTTTTAATGTTTAATTATCACTTTTGCTGAATTTAAGTGACATTTTTCAACAATGATATGTGCTTTCATGATGTCGAAATTTGAGACCAACAGCAACTTGAAAATACATTTAAAGATCATTACTTAACTATCTTTTTAACCAAATTCGAGTTGAGTTAAAAATTTATTTTATTGTTAATTATATTATAAAAATATTGCTTTATATTAATATTAATATTTATATATGTTATTCTCAACGACCCTAATCAAAAGCACACAAAGTTTGACAAAAACCATACAGTCAGAAAGAAAGGAAGAAAGAAAGAGAGAAACTGTTGGGGAAGGCATATCTGTAAATAAACAATGAAACCGTAATTTTTTTCATGCACCAGGGATTTGCATTTCAACAAGAAGTAAGATTCACCGCTCCGTTTATCTCATGGCAACATTGTTTTCTCCGTTTAAACTAGTGAACGTCACTTGCTCAACTTGGAGTTGCGTCGGTCATGTCGCCTTCAAAGGATGGCTATAGGAACCAGTCATGATCTTAAAAGGATGGCTGTAGAAACTAATTAATTAAAACTAAGTTCCGATACGATTATAATTAAAAGATGATCATCGTCATCACTAAAACCTTATTGATTTAGCAATCTTAACAGGCAAAGTAAAAAAAATATTTACAAGAAATTACATAGCAGTTTTCGAGATCTTGAAAGATGAAACTGAAGCAATTTGCTTAATTCTTCTGCTTCCTTGACCTTTCACCCAACAATGCATTATATTCCTCTCTTAAGCTGTTATATTTCTCGCTCAAGTTATTGAAAGCTTCCTTTCTCTCAACTGCGATATCCTTCTTCTTTTTCGTCGTCGTGGTCTTCATCTTCTCGAGACGGAGCTTCGCAGCTTCGATTTGGCTCTTGAGGTCCTGGATCTTTAGAGTTTTATCCTCATGCTGTTTCCGTAGTGTTTCCAACTCTTACGGTGGTTTTGAGATAACCGAAAACCAAGAAACAACAGTCTTAATATAAGCTGGTCTTAGAATCTAACTCTACAATTTACCTTTTTGTGAGGGTTGAAGGAAACGAGATAACAGTGCTTGCAAGTTTCTTGAGTCTGACTCAAAAAAAATTTGAATTTAATTCGATCATAGTTGAGACAAACTCAAGCTTGAGCATATGAGCGTGATTACTATCCTCATACTTTGTGGTCAGAATTTGGTACCTGGAGGATTGTAGAAGCTGCCATTGCTACCTTCCATGATGTTCACAGATTTCCTGAAGAAAAAATATTGTCAGGGTCTTTACCACATAGCATTCAAATTTTTAAAATGTCCTAAGTTACCTTGCTTTGGGATGAATATAGGATATGATACATGTTCGATAAAAGTCTGTTTTATTATTTTTTATATATTTAAAAAATTATATCTATCCTCGTAATCAAATATGTATTAGATACCAGTGTCGATACAAGTACTTAAAAAAAAAAAAAAAAAACTCTGGGTCCGTTAACATAGAGAATGTCATACTGCAGTTGTTTCTTATCTTTTTTATGTGATTTTTCATTACATGTGAGAATTGCACCGTACCCTTTGCAGAAATCTTCTATTTCTTCTCAGATTTTGTATCTACTTTGAACCTGTTACCTTCTTTTGAGATAATTTTGCATTCAAAGAACTTGTTTCAACATCAAAAGAAACTCGAATCCAACCTCTAAAATTAACTTGTAATGAATTTTCGACACAACTTGACAATTAGAACAAGCAAACGGACAAAGAACTTACTTTTGATACCAAATTAAAGAAACTCAAACGTGATTTGAAAAGCTAACCTGTAAGATGAGGAAAGTTAATATAGTATATAAACCGCACTCAAATACAAAAGCGATACAGAATACAATGAGAAAATGTTCTTTATTTATCCAAGTTTTGTT
>JAQSVH010000013.1:566806-582569 GCA_029448705.1 Adansonia digitata
CATATTTCAATTCGACCGGTAGATATATCTAGTCCTATCTTATAGTTTGGTTAAATCGGGCCATTTAAGCGGCCCATTTTCATTCAATTACCAGCCATAATTAGACCTCCACTGATCGCTGGGCAATTAAAATTCACAACGTTTTCCATTTTGCCAGCTTAACACCTGGCGTCTCTCTCTCTGTCTGTGTGCAGTCAGTTCGACTCGAAAAAGCCCATCGTTTCAAGCTTTCTCAGCTCCTCAGCGGTTAAGCCCTAGGTACTCTTCATACCTTTAACATATCTAATTTCACATTGTTAAGTTCCAGTATTATGTTTGGGATTCTTGTTTCTTATCTTCTGTTTGGTTGATATCTGAGCAAACCTAAACAAAAAAAAAAAAAAATTGATTTCTTTTTCACTTGGGGAAAATTTTCTCCAGCAACCCACTATTTTAAGCGGGCATGAAGTTGCATGTAACTCTGTTTATATAATTTTCATTTTTAAAATCTCATACAGATTTTTTTTTGGGGGAAGAAAATAATCGTGGTGTTCCGAGGAATTATGATTAGCGTGTTCAATTCCATGTTATTCTTTATTTATTTATTTATTTTTTGCTTTTATTTGGTTATGTTTGAGGTGAGTTTTTTTTTTTTAATCTTTGAAGAAGGCATTTATCGGTGAATTTGATTTGGTTTACATTTCCTGTTGGTTTGAATAAATTTGGACTCCCAATAAAACCGTATTCTTGGACATGTTAGGTTCTGACTTTTGTAGGAATGGAGATTATGCGTATTGCTTGCTGTTGCTTGTTTATAATGTGTTATATTATAAGTTTAAACAATTGAATTTTTATCAAGAGCTTGTCACAATGTTGGGGCGCGTGTATTCTGCTCCGGGAGCTAGGTCCCCTTCGTCACAGAGTTAAAATGGCAACAGCTCTAATGGAGTTAAGATGAAGAAGAATAGAAAAAGAGAGACGAGAAAAGGAAAAAGAAAAGAAAGAGAGATGAGACAAATCGATAATTTTTTTTTTATTAGTTCAGCCTGATTACGTGATAGATTAGATAAGCATAGTTATTGTAATTTCCTAACAAAATTTGCTTAGTTCTAGAATCTAGTTGTACATCTTATTGAATACTGTACCATATGCAAAAACCATATCTTCCTGATTGATTCCTGGTTCACCAGCTCTTTGCCCAGCTTTGGCTTCTTCTTGTCAGCTTGCCACCTCCCGGCTCCATTACCAGCTCCTTGTCAGCTCTAAGCTCAGCTATTGACTCTTGTTCACGTCCTTTGTTGGCTTCCAACTTAGCCTTTAGCTTGTATTCACCATTGTTCTTCCTAGTCTTCAGTATCGATCCTACAGTGAACTTTCCTGCCAGGTACGTCGCACCTTTCCCCATTCAAAAGATAAAAATGAAAAAGCTTCTGTCTTCTGGCAAGTTAATGAATTTGATTAGTTCCTTTTTTGGGCATTTGGATTAAGATTATGGCACACTGTTAAAATCTTGGACAAATTTTGAGTGATGCTGAATGGTTATTATTATTTTTATCATTTGAAACAACAAGATATGTGCAGTTTCCATTTGTTTGATGGAAAACACTTGGGTTGATTGCAAACTATTTTCTTAGAAATTAGAACTATGGGCAATTCCACAGTGTGAAAATCAGTCTTTCGCTGAAAGCCTCTTAGAATTGGCATTATATCAGTGATATAGATAGGCTCCTTTCTTGTAAAAGGTTTTTGTTTTCCATGTTACAAGTTCTCTAGCATTAGCTCTCTTTTTCCAGGCTCAAGGTCTAACACTCAATACGTTTAAGAGAAAACACACATTAAATGCTGACTTTTTAATCTTAAGTAGTGCCTCTACTTAAGGATTTTACATTAAGACGACATGAAAAATTGACTTCTCAACAATTTTTTTTTTTTCTGCTTTCCTTCCTATGATCAGTAGTTGGCACTTGGCAGTTTTTTTACCCTCTCTTTCTTTGGCAACTGACAGCATCAGAGGATTCCTCCTTGACTTTGACTAATTTTTTATGCCACATACATATGTCAGGGGCAGTAGGAAGTTGTTGCGAATACAGGATGAGTACAAAGGTTGACCAGACATCTGCTGTTGGACCTCACGTTGCCAGCATGTCTGGGACAACTACTTCATCCACAGCATCAACTTTGGGCCCAAAAGTCTCAAGGTTTGCAGCAAAGACAGGCTTTGTTATACCAAAAAATAAGTTATCAGGTTCATTGGTTCCTATCTTCCGAGGAGGAAAAAAACCTGGAGGAAATGCTAGTGCCAATGAAGATAATATGGACCAGATCCAGAGGAAAACAAAATGGGGCCCTGATCCGATGCAGGAGCCTGCTGTCAGAAGGGGTAGGGTCCTAGCTTATCAGGTATATGGTTTATTCTTGCAAGTGCACGTTAGAGTCATTTTGCAAGTGCATATTGAACTTTTAAGTGTCAAATGTTAGAAGTTCTTTGAACAAATTTAAACTATGTAGTCAGTTGGAGGCATTTGTAGCCCTGGATTGTGGAAGGAATATTTATATTGCTCGTCTGATGGCAATTGAACATTTCCCTTATACCCCATTGGGTGATAAAATGTCAGTGTCTGCTTTATGATTACCTAACATGGAAACTTTAGATTCGAGGTGCCATTAAGTGATTTTACTTCCTCTATGGTGATCCAAATTTTGAGCAGACTCGAGTGGATCAGATTACACAGCAGCTGAAGTCTGGAAATCTGGATGTTGGGGATACTGAAGGCTCACCATTAGCTGCTCAGAATATGGTTAATAGCTCTTCTGATACTCAACTTGAAAGTAAGGTAGATATACAGTTAATATTGCATCCTCGGTTAATTTCTTTTTATTGTATTGATTTTATGGAGCATTTTATATTTCCAACTCACATAGAATTTGTGGATGTAGAAATCAGAACTTTTGGAGATTGAAAGACGGGAAGCTATTGGTAACTCTGACTTGCTTTTGCCAAACGATATATTTTTTGCTTCTCCAATTTATTCAGTTTTTCACCGTGTTTTTGTTGGACTTCTAGGTGAAATACTAAAATTGAATCCAAGTTACAAAGCACCAGCAGATTATAAACCTTTATTGAAAGAGGCAACAGTTCCTATTCCTGTAAGCCCATTTTTATACTGACATATTACTGCATCTATTTCTCTTATGTCACTCTTTTCCTGAATTTTTATTGTACTGCTGAAAGAAGCAATATATTTAAGTAATTTATGGCAGTCTTGCAGATGAAAGTTCTATGAAAACTTTGTTGAGTTTGACATATATGAATTTTTTTCTAGTAGGTAGAATTTGTAGCGCATAATAAAGTTCAAATTTATTATTTATGCATGTTGATTCTATACATACATCTCCTTTGATCTATATAGACCTCTCTACTTTACCATCATGTTAGTTCTAGTTGGGATGATAGATACTGAAAGCAATTGCCTAGTAGTGGAATAAGCCGGGTCAAATAGAATTGAATATAAATGCACTAATTGGTTTTGAAAACCTGGAATTCAGAATATTTCTCTTTGTAATATTTGCAGAATGTTTATCTTATTGTCCACCCAAAGTGAAAAATTTTGGCTTTGACCCTCATTGTGCTTGCCTTATGTTTGTTCCTTCTTTGTGGAAGTTGCATTGTTGGATACTATTAACCTAAATAACCTAATGATAGCAACACAATAGAGCAGGTAATATTTTGATTAATAAGGCTGCCATGCTTACGTCTCATATGTTATCATCAGAAAAACCATGGCGTTTTTGTGTCGGTTGTTCCAGAATGAAACAAATCTGACTGGGTTAATTGTTATGACAGATTGTTATGGAACCCCTCAAATTTGTTTCGACTTTCATAGCAAAGCTTTTCTCTCAAAAAAATTAATAAATTCCTTCCATCCTCTCCCTATGTGCATAAAACGCTTGAATATTGTGATAGTATATTAGCTCTGCAGGTGAAAGGATATCCTGGATGCAACTTTGCTGGTCTAATATTTGGTCCTGGAAGTGACACTAAGAAGCGACTAGAAAAGGTACGCATTTGGTTTGTCCTATTTTGTTCTGTTGATACTGATATACTATTGAGGTCATTGAGACCAATTGAATACCTTGCTGTGTGTGTGAACATATATATATATATATATATGTATATATCTGGTCATACATATGTATACATCTGTACGTATATATGATATGCTCTTCTTGAGGAGAAAATTTATAATTTCCTTTCATCTTGCGAATCAGGAAACTGGAGCTACGGTACAAGTTTATGGCATTAAAGCAAATTCTGGAGAGAAGGTAATTCTTTGGGCTGAGAGAAAATAGCTCCATCTGTTGAACTGAAAATTTTTCAGTTAAGAAAGATCTGCCGTAATGACACGCTTCAAGAATGCTTAAATGAAGCATTATTGACTTGTAGCTAGTCTTTCATTGTCAGGTTGAAATTTCTACACCTGATGGTCATGAAACCCAGAATGCTTATGAAGAGTTGTATGTTCATCTATCAGCTGACACCTTTGAGAAAGTTGATGGAGCAGTTGCACTAATTGAGTTGCTAGTTAGTTCAATATCAGTGAGTTCATCACTCTGAACATCAAGAAAAACTCTTCAAGAAAATGAAAAAGATCAAGAAATGATATTTATTTTCTGTTGCTGCTTATGTGTGCTTTTATTTACCCTTTTTCTGTCTATAGTGTTTGCTCCTGTTGTTCTTGGTGTCGCTACTGCTTTTATGAAAATGACTTTTGATACCTTTCTGCAGGGAAATTTAGGTACTAGTTCGGTGCCTGCGATATCTGGCAATGATGTAAATGTTCTTAGTCAAACGCTGGGAACAGCTGTATCACATGCGATTGGTGCTGCTTTAAGTCAGCAAGTGCCACAACTTACATCAGCTACTCCGCAAGGTCAGTTTCAATACCACAATTCATGGTTTCCTACCAGCCCTCAGCCGATGAATTTTTCAGCACCAATTCTCAACAGTTCTGTACCTGCACAGCCCTTACCCTCAAACCGGCCTGTGCTCTTTGGGCCACGACCACCTCCTGCAGCTGGATACAACTCAGTTGTTCCAAACGCATCCGTTCTTTTATCCAGCCCGCAGCCTCCTAGGCAAGTATTGTCGCAGCCATATATGCCACAGATGCATCCTTTGGGTCATACCCTTCCACAAAGAAATTTTCTTGTCTCAAATCCAAATCTTCCATCATCTCAACCTCCACAACCATTTACTGGAAGCCAGCCCCAAGATCTGGGGCCACTTCTTGGCACAAGACCGTTGGCGCCTTCGTTTCCCCAAACTGCATCCGGTGTTTCATCAGGACTGCTAAAAGAGCAGCCTGAGGTGCCTGCAGGAAGCTCCTCAGGCTGGTCAGGCACTTCTGCATCCTTAGGTCCGAGCAATGTTGGGCAACTGGCTCCACCGGTAGTTCTTTCCCAGGTCCCGTATCCTGTACTTCCACGACCGGTTGTTGCCTCGAGTTCTACTGCCCCTCCAAACATGTCTGCAACTTTTGCAACAGGGCAATCAGGTCCTCGGTTAACTGGTGTGCCAGTTAACCATTCTTCCTTGTCTTTCGTTCCTGGTCCTCAACTAGGCTCTTCTCCAGCATTATCAGCTGCTTTACGTCCAACAGCAGTCTCCATACCCATGTCTTTACCTGCATCAATGCAAAGCTCTTTACCTGTCATTTCCATGGCGCCATCACCGAGTCCATCTCTTAATCCAGCAATGTTATCTAGACCAATTATCTCAGCAGCAGCATCAACGTCATTATCACCATCTCTGCCTGGAGGAATTCCTGGTTCAACTTCTCGAAACATGGCAAATTTTGCTACCAGAAATCAACCTGCAGCAATCGCTCCAAGACTGCAGCAATCAAGTTCTGGGGATTTCACTTTTCGACCTCACCAAACGCGGGGCCCAGCCTCTCCAATGGTTCCAAGGCCAGGCAATCAGGCTGCAAATCAGCACGCTCTAGCACCCCGATCAGCACCATCCTTCCAGTTCGGTGTGCCCAATTCTGCTCCCCAACCAATGATGCAAGTGTTTCCTGGGCCACAGAGTGGCAACCAGTTGAGTTTGCCACAAACTCATTTGTCTTCTTCAATGTTCGCTGCTAGGCAAAATGCCATGTCTGCTTCACCCAGACCTCCAGCATTCCCGAGCACCGTTCCTGTCCCTAATACAGCTCTGGTTTCACAAATGGGATTGAGAAACTTTGTTCCATCTCCCCAACCACCCAACATGGCTGGCTCCTTTCCTTCCAGGCCAGGGCATTCTTCGCAACATCAACAGCACTACCCAGCTCCACCAATCAGGCCGGGCAATTTCACGCCTCCAAACCCACAATTTGCCGGCGGTGTTTTCCCGCCGCCCACTAGGTCTAGGTTGGGTCATTCTGCCGGACAGCAAGTTTATGATCCATTCTCTCCCACTTCTGTTCCTGGGGCATCTCAAGACCAGGGAGGTGGTCAAGCAAAAGCAAGAAAACAGGAAAGTGATCCGGAGTACGAAGATTTGATGGCTTCAGTAGGAGTAAAGTAATAACCATTTTGATTTATTTGTTTTATTACAGCAACTATCAGGAAATGAAATTTCACAGGTTTCCTAGATATTGATTTTGGCTTTCTGTTTGAAGATGTTAAATATCGGAAAAAACAAAAAAGGGAAAGAAAAGATCTTTCTTTTTTTCGATTGCTGGTTTTTTGTGCGTCTGTTCTGCTTGCCTGTGTTCCTTGGATGAATCTGATTGCATAGACTAGATCTAATAATAGTTGACGTAATTATATAAATATAGCATACATAAAGATAGAAAAATATATGATTATATTTTTAAAATTTATATAAAATAAATTATTAATATATTCAAATTAATATAAATATAAAATATTTTAAATAAGATTATGACATAATAAAAATATATAAATATTACATAAATACATAAATTGTTAACTATAGCTTGGACTATTTAAGCTTTTGGAAAGAAACAAGATTTAGGGGAAAACAATATTTGAGGCATGACAGCTAGATATGTCTGAGAGTTAGGGTATTGGCGCGGTTTGACAAGCTCGACTTGTAAGAGTTGGTTTTGAATAAAGTTTTTATAAATTTGGATGGATTTGATTCAAATTATTATTTAACAGTATCAATAATATTTTTATTTAAATTTAATTATAAATATTAATATAAATAATATTTTAATAATATATTGAATAGTAAAATTATTTTTTTGGGTTAGTTCGGATCTTATTTGGACTTAGGGAAAAAATTTAAAATTTTGAGGTCACAATTCAGCCTGTGAACATGTCTAATAACACCTCCCTTCAGAGACATGGGAAGAAAAAATAATTAAAACAAGAAAAAAACAATATGATATGAATACATAAATTTATCAAAATTTATACAATACAAATTATCAACATATCAAAATATATGTAAATATATAATATCTTAAACACAATTATAACATATTAAAATAACACAAATGTGATACAAATATATAATTTACAAAATACAAAGTTAGATAAAAATTTGTTGTGACTTAAGCTAATTCTTCTTTCGAGTTATAGTTTAGTAGGTCATCATCGTACAATCTCAGTGGTGATTATAGCCTACAATGAATACCTCTTTTCAAAATTACCTGTGAAGCCTTACAATTTGTTCCTTTCACTAAATATTTCAAATAGAGTATGAGTATAATAAAATGTTTATTAATACAATCAATCCATAAATTCATTGTACTTATGTTAACATGATGATAAATAATTAAGAAGTATTAATTATATGAAGCCTATGGAACATAAAGACTTTACAAAGGAATTATAAAGAGTTATAACTGTGAGATTTTTATGCATCAAATGCATATTTTAAAAATTGTTCTGAATCATTGCATTGCCAAGACTGGATATTGACAATGCTCAAAAGATTAGTACATGTTAAGCTTTCTTACGTGTACATAGCCAGTTTTATGAATATTGAAGTATAAATGTCTTGTAACTAAGAAATTTAGAGAAATAATTTCTCTTGGTCAAGAACAAATAAAATGTACCTCGATGTCACTTGGAATGTTGAGTCCTTTTTGAGTTACTCATTCATCTTCGCATTCTTCATGTCATACCCAAATCATCTTATTACATGCATCATTTTTTGGGATCCATTTATAATAAAATCAAAGCATGACACTTCTCACACAAAATGATCTAATATCATAAGTCAGTGGACAATTTCCACAATTGGCATTTGAAAACATTTCTATAGACATTAAAGTGACAATACAAAATAGAGTTCTCGCATTGGGTTATGTTCACTAAACTTGTTCAATAAACAAGAAGCTACATATTATCTTAAGTATCCCTTGTTCTTAAACCCACGAGATCAATTGCTTACTTCAAAACAAAAGAAAAGCTTATCATGTACTAGTTTTTGAACATTGCCAATATCCAATCTTAGTAATATAATGACTAAAAACAATTTTAGAAACATGCTTTGATGTATAAAGACCTCACAATTATAACTTTTTATAATTCCTTTGCAAGGTCTTTATGTTCAATGGGCTTCATACAATAAATGTTCATAACTATTTATAATCGTATTAATACAAAGGAAAACCATGTATCACTAAAAAATAGTGGTAGGTTTGCCTTTATAACTGTATATCCCTTGTTTATTCTAATTAGCATTAGAGCATATACTAACATAAACTTCTTGATTGTAAATACTTTTAAGTCTTTTCTTACTGTTGGTCACATTAAATCATAGAACTTGGCTTTAATACCAATTGTAGGGAAACAACAATAACAAGAAGAAAATTAGGACATAAAAATTTATATGATTCAATCAATTGTGGTTACATCCACAAACCTATAGAAATTTTTATTACTTTGGAAGAATTTTAACACATATATGCACATAAACTATAACAAAATTTTATAACCAAAACTATGAAACTCTAAAAATCCCTAAAAATTGAATTTAAAAAACCATAAAACAAAATATTAGACTCTACGTAAAAAATTAACAAATATAATATATAAATTGAACAAAAAATTCGTGAAAACAAGTGACATCTATAGTATATATTAAACGCATATAGATTGGCATCGTAGATATGCTATATTCAACACTTGACATGTTGAATTTTTTATTTGGTTTGGTGGGGGAGAAATGGAAGAAGGGAGAGGAGAAAAAAAAATAAAAAGAGAGAAAAGAAAAAGGAAAGGAAAAGAGGAAAAAACATATTAAGAAGTGTAGTAAGAGAGAAAAAGAAGGAAAGGATAGAAAGAGAAAAGAAAGAAAAGGGGAAAAGAAAAGGGAAAAAGATGAGAAAATTTTGTATTTTTATATTTGTTTTAGGCTTTATTTTTTTGTATTATTATAAATTTATATAATATTTTATACGTTAATTATTTATTTTATGTGTATTTTTATAAATTATTCTTTTCGTTTTATATTTATGTATAGTTTTTTGTTTTGCTTTTAATTTATATCGATTTTTACACATTAATCATTAGTTTTATATAGATTTTAATATGTTTGTTTATTCGTATCATGTTTGATGTTATTTTTCATATTATGTCATGTTTTAAGTATTTTCTAATGTTATTTTTATATTGTATCTCAATTCATCTCATATTTTTTATAATTTGTTATGATAATTCAATTTTGACGCTAAATTAATTTACTTAAGATATTCAAATATAAAAAAATATTTAAATAATTTGTCATAGTGATTTAATTTAAAGAAAATTTATTGTTAAATTATTTTATTTTTAAATAATGTATTTAAAATTGTTGAACAATACATTGACTTACATGTCATTTAAGATTCGCATTCGACTAGTTGAGGGAAAAATGTAAAAGAAAAATATTTCATTAATTATTTTTATTTTAAGTTTGAATTACCTTGGCAATTCTAAACACGACTATACAAATGACATGAATAAACAATAAAAACTCGACACAACATAATACGAATATATACGTAAAAATCTTATAATAAAATTATTAATGTATCAAAATTTATATAAAAGTAAAATACCTTAAATACAATTATAATACGGCAAAATACACGAATATGACATGGATATATGAATTACTAAGTCTTTTATATAATGTATTTAAATGAGTTGGTTCACATGTTCACTCATGGATCGATTTAGGATTCGCAACTGGTCCGTTCAAGAAAAAGTTTTCTTGTTTTTATTTTATTTTAAAATAATATATATAAAAAAGTTAATATGTATTCACTTGTTGGTCAATTTAGTATTTATACGTGATCCACTTGGGAGGAAAATAAATTTTTTTATTTTTTATTTTATTTTTAAATTATATATTTAAAATAATTGACGTTGATGATGACTTGTCAATTAATTTAAGATCTACACCCAATTCAAAATAATTACTATAAATTTAATTTCCTAATTAAAATATTATAATACGTTAATATTAAATTATTATAATTTAAAAATAAATTTTTTAAAAAACATAACTATAATTTAATAAAATTTGATTTAAAATTAAAATTTACAATTAATTATTAAAAATTTTATAAAAAAAATTAACAACACCTGGCATATTTGGAAAGTTAAATGTTATTTATATTTAAATGTCCTCCCCAACTAATTACATATATATATATATATATATATATATTCTTTTCATGCATAGATCCTTCTTCGGTTTCATTTGGAAACATTTGGAAACCCCTGCGAGTCCGAGCTCACCAGATCCGTGACCAAGGTCGCACATAACTAAGGGTCTACGCTCATAACATATGACACGTTTCGATTAGATACTTTTCCATAATGCTCATGGGCGACAGGATGCAGTCCGGTCCAATCGGGCCGCATAATCCTTTCCAATAGCCAAATATATATATTTTTTGATATGTTCTTTTCTTTGTTTGTTCTTATTGCAGCAGTGTAAGTACGTAAATGCCCCTTTATTTAATTTATTTCCTCATTTTGATTTTATTGTCTCATATTTTGAATTTTTAAAATTTAATATAAGAAATAAAATTTATTAATGTATAATAAACTAATAAATTTATATAAATCTTATTATTTATATAATTAAAATGAGGCAATTAAAAAAATAAGTAATTGATTATATAATTAAAAGATAAAGACAAGAAAATATTACTACCATTTTATTAAAATTTAATTATTATTATAAATTTTTATTTAATCAATTGTTTATTAATTTTATAAATATAAAATAATTTAAATATTTTATCATATATAAATTTCAATCTAACGCCTTAATAATTATTTTATTGTTGGGTTAATTGCACAATTAGCCCTTATAAGTCAACCCGATTTTCAATTTGATATTTAATTTTTTTTTGGTCAATTTAGTACTTGAACTTTTATTTCGTCAATGCACGTTGATATCACCGTTAGCCAACCACTCATGTGATAGTTAATAACCAATGAAAACTTGACATGTGTCATTTGTGTCACATGTTAAGTTTTCATTAACTGTTTGACTGTCACGTCAGCGTTAGACTAATTATGTTAATCTTAAAAATTAAAATATTTAACAAAATAAAAATTCAAATATCAAATTAATAAAAAAAACTTTTTAAAGATAAAACTAAAAATCGAACTAAAGTCAAATCAATATTTAACATTTTATTTTTCATTATCTTGTGATTGCCATCGCTTGTTAGTTTTATATCAAAACATATATTTAATTAATAATTTTAATTTTATTATTATTATTTAATTTTATCAAATTTAATCTCAACGGCTGTTTAAATAAATAAAAAATCCATCTATATTACTTTGACTGGCAGATATAATTATTCCCCTGGGGACTTTTTATCAACCTCGACAAGCAACCAGAAAAGAAAAAAAAAAAAAAAAAAAAGAAAGCGGATGGGGCATTCGCGTGTGGCCTACATCAAATTCATCTTATCCTACTTAATCTCCTCTTGCGGGAACTTCAAATCCGACCTGTCAATTGCAAGTGGCATATTATTCTTTCCCATCATCATCCTCCTCACTCCTAATTTATTAATGGAAAAAAAAAATTATACATATACACACATACACATCCACGTGCACGTTTATTATGTAAGTGAAAATATATATATTTTTTAAAAATATATTTATGAATAATTTTTATAAAAAAAGTAAATAATTTTTTAAAAAAAGAGAATTTTTTCAAAAAAAAGTAGATAATTTTTGAAGGGAATGAGTAATTTATATAAAATATATATTTATAAAAATTTAAAAAATATAAATATTTTTATTATATTAATATTTAATTTATAATATATTAATTTTTTATATTTCATTTGATTAAATAATTTATTTAACTCGTTACACTAAACTTAAGTAAGTATTTTACTATTAATATAAATTTATATTTCTTCGCATTATTTTGTTTAGTTAATAAATCTGTGGGACAGAGTCGTGAGGTTTATCATCCAAAGCATTTTCAAACATAGTAGGTTGCTTAGATGGATACTCCAAATTAGAGTTAAAGGCAAGATGGCAGAATCAGAATCCTTTCTTGGAAGAAATTAAAAAAATAAATAAATTAGAAAGAGAGAGGGGGTTGTTAATTTCTTGCTACTGCAAGCATGTAGAAGTAAGAAAGCTTGCAGAAGCAAGAAAGCTACTGCTTAAAAAATATATACAACGATTCTCTATTTAATTCTTCAGGTTAATATCAAAGTTAGAGTTCATTGTATGTTGTTTAAGTTTACATGATTGTCTTGAATGTGATTGTAAGAAAGCTGAGGATTGTCTAAATCCAAAAAAAAAAAAAACACAATCAATTCAAAATGAATCCTTAATTTATTATTATTATTATTATTATTATTGTTGTTGTTTGTTTTTATTTTTACAAAGAGGCTATAGCGAGATCGGCTCATAAGCCACCAATCTGCTTGATTTGTATTAGATTTAAATTTAAATAAAAAATTTATATTTTAAATTAATTTAATTTAAATTATTGTTTATGTAATAAAATATTATTATTTAAATTTAATTATAAATATTAATATAAAATAATATTTCGATATTATTTTAAATAATAATATGAGTTTTAGAGCTTTGGTAAGGAGAAAAAAATTTTTGGTAAGAAGAAAAAAAATTTTTTAAGTTGCAACTTAATTAATAAATACCTTCCAACTTAAAAATTAAAAAATATATATAAATATTAAAATTAAAATTTTAAAATTATTAACTCTCTGCATGAAAAAAAATAAAAAAACCAAAGTTTAGCCTTTGCTTTCAAAATATTACATATAAATTCTTTTTTTGTATACCAACTTTTTGTATACATAAAATGCACAATGAAATCACCCTAACCCCAAACCCCATGAATTCAAAGCAAACAATTTTTGACATACAATCGAAATGAACCCACACTAACACCAAGGACATTTTTGCTTTCATTAAGCCCCCAAATTATTGCAAAGCTTAATTAAAAAACAATGTATGATTTCCACCAAAACTAAACTTTTGTACACAATAATACCTAATTGACATCTAAATTCTTCCTTTTTAATTTCCCCTTAATTAGTCTACCTTTCAATGTCCATCGCCGCATAGCCTTTTCCCATATGAATAAAGCTTTTGGGTTCTACATGTTTGCTTTCCTTCTGAGATTCAACATCATCAGAATCTTCAAATTCTTCCAAGTCATCTTGCTTTGTCAATGTCGAATACTCAATTTTTTCTCCGTATAATTTAACCAAAACCAGATAAAAAATCATGGCGAAAATGGTGACACCTATCAAGGCCCAGCTGAATTGAATGTTTACTAATGATTTAGCTCGGTGGAGTGCCTCATCGGTCGAGCACCTAACCACCTGGTGACCCTCTTCGAAGTTGATGAAGCAGCCTTTGGGAATCAACCCTGGAGTCCAGAGCGCGTACCCCATGACTATGAGCCATAGACCTTGATATAAAATACTGAGAGACCGAGTGAAGCTGACCATGAAGCTATTTGGAAGCCCAATTCCCATGAGTGTGGTGGCTAAAGACACGACGATGGCACTTTGTAAAAGCAAGTGATATTGACCCTCCACCCCCATGTGATCAGCGGAATGAAGATGAAAGAGGAATAGCTGTTGAGCAAAGGCGACTGCTCCAAGAAACTGTGTTAAACCATACTTAGATTTGGGGCTAAATTTATCAAGAAGTATGGCGAAAGCTGCATAGGTAAAGAAAGTCATTGATATGGCCGCGTGCTCAAAGTTGTGAAGATGATTTGATGGGATGGTTCCATCAGGATCAAAAGGTTGGTGCCTTGCGGGGCCGATGAAGAGCTCCATGGAGACGGAGATTGAGGAGCCTAACATGATCATGAACAGCTCTAAGTGCCTTAATTTCGATGTTGGGAACCATGGTAAAGATGTGTAAGAATTTGGGCGAAGAGCATGGAGCTTGATGTGATTAAAAAGATGCCAAAAACCAAGTACAAAGAAGGCAAAACCTGGTGCAACATGCCCCACTAAAGTACCCATTACTTCAGACTTTTTTCTTTTTTTTTTTTTGGGTACTTTGGAGAAAAGGGAGGGAGAGAAATTGAAGGAAAACAAGAGGCTTGCTTGGGGAGAGAGAAAACAAGGAGGGAGATTTTAGTGAACAAAAATTGATGGCTTTAGGGAGCTAGTTTTAAGGGGTGAGTTTGGGTTGAATTTCCAAGGACTCCAGAGCCTTCTATGGGGGGTTTTTTTTTTTTTTTTTTCAAAGTTTGAACTTCAAACGAGTTTAAGTAATGAGATTAACCAGTTGACCAATATTAGCCCGTTTCGTCTAATAATTAAGGCTTAACCAGCGGCCCCTTCGTTTTTCTAGAATAAAGAATTTTCAAACCCAAAAGCCGAAAACTCCCTGGAAACGATGACAAAAATTAGCTTACCCTTCGGGGGGAAAAAAGTGAACAAATGACCATGTTGTTTCAATTTCATGGGTTTCCTGCTTTCTTTTCTTTTTTTACAAAAATTACCGCCTATAAATATTTAAATATAAATTTATCAAATATTATTTTTTAATTTAATAGATTTTTTATTTTTTAAATATTTTTAATATAAAAAAGATTATAATTTTAAAATATAAAAAATAATTATAAATATTAAAATTTAAATTTAAAAGTGTCGAATGCTACTTTTTAATTTCAATGATTTTTATTACTCATCAAATTTTTTTTAGTGCAAAATATGCCTTAATGTTGAGACATAAAAAAAATTATAAATATTAACGTATAAATCAAAACATGTTAATTTTTTTAAAACTATACACAAACAAATCGAATTAAACTCGAAATTATACTTTTCAAATATTTATTTCAATGAGAGGCATGAGTTTCACGCCATGTTCGTTCATTTATGAAAGTTGAACGTTACAGAAGAAAAATAGATGTTTGCTTTTGCTATTATTGAGGCTGCTTTCTGCTTGCTTATGCTTCTTCGTAAAAAATTTAAAATACTTTAATTTCTTATTTGTGGGGCATATGATGAGTTCTAATGTTTGGCTGCTAAACATATTATCTATTATTAATTCTATTAAAAAAATTTTATTAAGTGAAGCTCAGAATCAACTTCCCAATCAAACGTATCTACAAAGAAATTTTGATGGGAATTATAAGTTTAATTAAGTTGTCTCTAATTTAAATATATTCGCATTTTTGGCATAAATTATTTTCCTTCATAAACATGTTTTGTTAATAAATTTGTCAAGAATTTAACCTGTTCACTGAATTGAAAATTCAACAATTTCTCGATATATTACATTAGAGGAT
>JAQSVH010000013.1:612821-628793 GCA_029448705.1 Adansonia digitata
AGTTGTTTAATTAACTCATTCTAATTTATCAGTTTGTGATTTCAGCTTTGTAGCTTAGCAATTAGAGAAAAGAGAATTAGATCACTAGCATGTGCATAGCAACTTTTGACCTAATTTTAAGTGCATAATTCACTTTTCACTCCAAAGTCTCTTTTAATTTGTTGTTGTTGTTTTTTCTTGTCAAATTATGAAGTTGGTCCCTTTACATTATGCAAATTTGGGTTTTAGTGCCTGTATAATATTTTGTCATAATTGAATCTTTGTGTTTTTGTTAATATGTAAATTAAGTCCAATTGATAACAGAGTAACAATTTGTTATTAACTCGCTGACGTAGTTTTTGACGCTAATAATGTGACATTTTACTTTATTCTATGCTTGAGTTTTAATTTTTTTTACCATTTTATTATTAGTTCACAATTTTTTTAATTTAAAAGAAGATAAAGAAACATGTAAAAAAGAATAAATAATACCTATAATAATGGAGTTTTTTAAACCTAGAATAAAATAAATATAGTACTTATAAAAATTTATAATAAATTTTATCTTAATAAGAAGTACTTAGGCTTTTGAATTTTTTTCGTTAGAATTAAATTTTAAAAAAATTATATTGTTATCCAAAAATAATTTCAGTAATATTTAAATAATATATTTATTTAATTGAAATTTCTTTTCCTAGTATGCAAAATGTAATATAACAATTAATTTCATTATTTACATAATAAATTAATTAAATATTTAATTTAATAAGAGTATAATTGAAATAATAATTTGATTCTTGTCTTCTTTATTCTTAAACAAACAAAATATTTTTATAATGTATTCATTTTCTTTCTTTTACTCATTTTAGCTAATCCAACCAAAGCGACCAACTACCTTTTCTTTCCTTTAAAAACCATTACTTTCCTCTCTTTTCCTTTCCAGTCTTTTACTTTACTAACTTTAATCCAAACATGGGGTTAAAAAAAAATAGTAATCAAAGTAGTTAGGTTCCTTTTACCCTTCTCGTTAATTTGGATTTATTTATGGTAAGACATATCATGTATTGGATGTGAATATGTGATATACCAAATCATTTTGACCTTGGAAATACCATCCAAAAACATTAATTATTTTCAAAAGTTATTTGTCATTAAAGTAGTACCAGTTTAGAGATTTGATAATTTTAAATATATGATGTAAAAAAATGTAATAAACATAAAAAATGTTTAAATATGAATAAAACCATAGTTAAACACAAATATTAACCCGATACACTTAATATTAGACTTATCTATGGGTTAGGCGAGTAGGTGTGACACGTTTGGGTCGGGCTTTAGATAGATCTTTTGCTAATTTGGTCTAACTCAGTCCAAATTGATATTTTAATAATTAAAAAATATTTTTAAAAAATTAATTATAAAATATATAAAAATATTAATATAAAAATATTTTTTATTTTTCATTACTTATGAATAGTAAAATAGGTAATATGGGTGAACTTGGTTGGCACAATTTAGACCTAAGCAAAAAATTTAAAATTTTTTTTTTGAATTACAGCCTGACCTATGAATACTTTTACTCAGCAAACTTATCGTATTATTATCGACATATTTAATAAATTTTCTTATGTTTATATTTACATGACTTATAGAAAATATTATTTAAACACACACGTATACATAGATTACTGCCCATTTTCATTCAGCTTGGTTAAATTGTGGAAACTTTTTTTTGCAATTTATAAATCATCAAGTTGTAGCTAGAAAAGCAAAGTAGATTAATCATGGATACATTTATAGTTATCAGACAATCCATTGAGTAGAAGCAAGAAATTCTACTTTTTCAAGGAAAAAATAAATAAATGAAGTTAAATGGAAAGTTCTAAGGAAGCAGAAAAGAAAATCAGATTAAATTTATGGAAATCTTGAGTTGTAATGCAAAAGAAATTACGTAAATTCTTCCAATCATTGAAATCTTACAAACCAGACTATTATTTAATCTTTTCCTTCTAACTGAGGGTAGATCATTCTTCTTTCTTTGCAGATAAGAGTCCGTAAATAGAATGAAATAGGATGCCCCAATAATAGCCAAATACTGGCCTATATGCCAACCTTAAACCAATTTATTATAGGTGGACGGTCTAACTTAATATAAATAGGTAATCCAATACTCAAGAGATATAGGTGTTCAATCCAGTACTTAGATACAAAGAGTACACCACTTTAACATGTTCGGAGAAGATGAAAAAGACAGGAATAGCTTATCACCTGATAAGTTCAGAAAAGTAATAGATAAAAGTAACAATAGAATAGGCTATAAGCTTTAATATTATGTTAAGTATTCAATTAAAAATTAATTTATTATGAATGGAGAGCCTGACCCAATGTTAAGATGACAAACAATTTAATACGTAATACTGCACGATTAGATCACTAATTTTATATACTGATGTATTCTTCAACCGGTATTTAAATTGTGATTGCTGACGTATTTTTGATCTCGTCAAATTTATTGTGATTGTGGACATAATGAATATTATAACAATCAATTACTATAGATACTGATAAAAAAGTTGAAGCAAAAAATATTGACCGCAATATTACTTTATGAATATTTAAATTGTGATTGCTGACATATTTTTAATTTTATCAAATTTATCGTGATTGTGGAGATAATAAATATTATAACAATCAATTACTATAGATACTGATAAAAAAGTTGTGGGCAGGAAATATTGACCTCAATATTACCTTGTAACCTCTAGTTAAATCCCACTCTATGGCTTTATTCACTCACGTGAACTGATGCTGCAAAAAGTGCAAAGCTTGAGTAGAGTTTCAACATAGAAAACATTTATAAGTATTTACAGGGAGAAGTCAGACAAAGTAACTGATTCTATCCTAGCTTCGTCAAGACTTGAAGCAACGGACATCCCTTTTTGTAGCACATACATACACACACACACACACACATATATATATATATGCCTAGAAGATAAGGTTATGGCAGGAAGGCTAGTAAAATATGAGAAAGAAAAGAAGCAGAAGCACAAAGGCAATGCCCCATGGCGAGCCACCAGCTCGGTGGATGGCACCAGGCTCTGACCCTGGCATAGGGAAGTTAAGATCACAGCCTTTTAGACATCCAGTGAACAACAACAACCAGAAGCAAAGGCGAGATTACCAGTAAACGCTGAAGCAGTTCGGATGCTGTGACCAATATCGCATCATAAACCACATATCCCAAGAAACCACAAACCAGAATAGTGGCAGTCATTAGAAGCCACTGCTCTGAGGGAGTGAAAGTTGAAGTTCTTGGTCTGGGGTATGCAGCCATGAAAGAAGATGAAAGATTTCTGCCTTCACTATATAATAGAGTGATTTAGAGATTCTTGAGGATTAATAATGATGTATGGTAGGATTCATATAATGGTATAGGGGTTAATGCGTAAATTTCCTTTTAAATATATATCTTTTAATATTTTAGTACTTAAAAAAAAATTTACAATCAAATATTCAAAATATTTTATTTTTGCAAGTTAGCCTAATGGAGCAATATCGTTACATAAAATACGAACATGGCTTAGTTGATAAATACTAGATCATTAAATCGTCATGCATTAGGTCAATATTATATTAATAATTAGAAATGTTTTTGACTTTAACACTTGATAACTTAGTATTGATCAATAATATCACGTCAGAATTTTATATAATAGCATTAGTTCAATAGCATAATCTATTGAAAGAATACAAATTTAAAAACTGGATTGTAATTTTTTTCCTCCAACTATCAAATCATTAAAAAAATGTATAATTTTCAAGCCAATTCACATGTTAAGTCATGTTAGTTGTAGAGGCAAGGAATGATTTGGTGGGGCGTGTCTTTGTATCTTTTGTCATGCAGTTCAATTTCAGTAAGAAGGAATATTTCAATTGAAATTTAACCCTTCCATGTGTTGTAAGGCCAATGGAATGGAGAGTGTCCCTTCAATTAACCTATCACACAGAAGGGTCGAAAGGGCGAGCATGCTCTTGAGGAGAGACATTTACAGATTCGAACATGATTAATCTCAAATCATAAAACGGATTAAGAAACCAGAGTAAACAAAAGAGCGTGGGGGGAGGGGGGCGCAGTGCTGGGGATTCCCTGTGAAGCAAAGCCAATCAAGTGTTGTTTCGTTGCTAGATTATGGAGTGCTGTTGGTGATTATTGTAGTTAGCTGCTAAGTAAGCAATTTACAGAAGCTGAAAATGATTTATAGAAAGCCCAGGTTTTTACTTTTTTTTAAAAAATTTTTTTATGGGGTTGGTCCAGCCAATCCATAGCAGCAGAGGCAAATCTCGGTTTAAGATTTCTGACTTATCTAAACCTGCCAAAAGATTCAACCAAAGTAGAACATTTGCTTTGCTTGCTAGAATGGCAAAATAAGACTGAACTGCAAGCCCTGGCTTCTATTACAGTGAATTATGGCCAGAAAAAGGGGGGAAATCATATAGAAGGAAAATGATATGTTGTTTACGTTGTGCGTGTTCATGGCTTCACGTTGGGTTACAGTTAAACAAAATTTTTTTTATGTCTAGGTTTGAAATTTTTTTAATATTTAAGTTTTGGTTTGAAAATTTATACCATTGCTCAAATTAATATTAAAATAATATTTTTATTAATATTTATAATTAAATATAAATAATAATAATAATATGTTATTATATAAATATTAATTTGGTCGAGTTAAGCTCGTCTGAAGCAAAAAAAAAAAATCTTTACTTAGGCCTAACCTATATAGGTGGGTTGCTCGCTCATGACTACGCTTAAAATACTTGTACACATATAACTAGATTTGACAATTTCAATGTCGTATCTTCTATTTTTTTCATTTCAACCATATAACATGATTACACGAATATAATATAAATTATTAAAAATATTAAAATTTTAAAAAATATATAATTTATATATTAAATATATTATATTAATCATGTTTAAACATATTATCATATAGTGCTTATTAAACTACTTTTATAGTGGATGTTTTTAAAAAAAAGTTAAATATATTTTTTTATTAACTATGGGTACTTTTAATTTAAAAATGTGTCCGTAAAAAATAAAATCAAAACATTTTAAATTTTATTTTAATTTTTATATAATTTTTTTATTTGAGTTGCTCTCATTTGATACTTATCCAATATAATAAAAGTATTTGAATTAATATTACAAGTCAAATAATACTTAATTAAAAAAATTATTTAAAAACCAAAGAAAATTATTGTAGAAAAGTTTAAAATTAAATATATATGCTTATTTTAAATATAATACTCACTTCAAGAAAATTTATCTTTCTTAACCTGTTGGCAAGCTTGTGAGTAAATCTATCTAAAAACCGAGTAGCTTGTTTGATTCGACCCGATTTAGATTTTAATTTTTATGTTTCAAACGATTTGACTTAGTTCGAAATATTTTTAAATAATATTATATATTTTATTTAAATTTAATTATAAAATATATTAAAATTAATATAAAATAATTGTTAATATTTTTAATAAAATAAATAATTATTTAATTAAATAGATTTGATCGAATTAAATTCAAATTTGTATTTACCTGTGAGGCATGAGCAACCTCCCCCTCCCCCCCCCCGGTGGGGTGGGGGGTTGTTGTAGTACAAATTGAAAAGATAGAGAACGGCACCGTTTAAGTAGCTGGCGAATAAAAGGCCGTGATATTCCCAGTGAATCAAAGACAAAAAAGAAGGGAACAAGGGAAAGAAAATGAAAGCTACAGAGATTCCAATTAAAACCAGCAACAAAATCCAAAGCCAAAGCGAAAGCCAGGTTAAGACTGAGAAGCCCCAAAAGCCCCCTTTCAGACCTGCAAAAGACGACACCAAGCCTGTTCTTCAAGACCCAGTAAGCCATTCCTCTTCTCAAATTTCCAGCACTTCGTTTATATGTAGTTTTTTTTTCTTTTTTGAAAATATTTGGTTTTGCTTTTTGCAGATACTGAGATCGGATCCCAATGAAACAGAGGAAGCAGTGCTGCGATTGCCTTCTTTTCCTACATTTAATTGAACCTTTCATAATTTCATTTCCCTTTGGCTTTTGATTTCCGTTGATTTTGGGATTGTTATGTAAGACAGTAGATGAATTGAAATGGTTTTTTTTTCTTTTTAATTACTTCACTAGTGCTAATTCTGGTTTTGTTTGTTGTTTGAGAGGGGTTCGTAGATGCATTGGGATCTTTTGTTTTAATTCATTGGTGGAATTCGCAATTTACAAAGTGAAAGCTTTAAATCCAATTCATTAGAAATTACATTCAGACAAAATTGGCGAACACACATTCATAGAGATAGTTTTCTCTTTTTCGTTCTACTAAGATTTTCTTGACGGTTTGTTTTTTTTCTCGTATTTTCTTTCTTTAGAGGTTTAGGGGTTTCTTTGTTAACTTTCCTTTCCGTTTACGATTGAAGAGTATTACTACTACTACTAAGGTTTCTTATACTTGGTTCTACCTTTTTCAACTTTCCTTTGGCCCAGTAAGTAATTTTTTCATTAAATTAAATTTGGTTACTGAATTTAATTAATAATAATTTGCTATGTATTTTAAAATGTTTTTATATAAGATTGCGACTGATAAGGTGTTTTGGCAATTCCATCTGGTCTTATCGAGAAAGCGCCTTGTGTTTCTGTGGTAGGTTAGTAGTAACAAATTTGGAATGTTTTTGTCTTTCAAGTCGAAAGATGCTATGAATAGGGCAAATTGAAGGTAAAATTACGTTTGTCTTTCAAAATTCGGAATATTTGAGGTTTATATAATTTGGTTCGAATGTTTAGATGCAGATAAATTTAGGTTTAGGTTGACGAATTTGGATTATTGACTTTTCCAAATCAATTGAGCAGTCGGGTATGTAAAGTTGGATCAATTTTACCAGCTCTACCTTTAATGCATTAGAGATAAATGGGGACTTCCACCCAATATTTGAATTTTCTTTGGCTTTGACCTCCCATTAGAAAACCCGCCCTTAAAATAGAAAATTATCCTCTAAATCTTTGCCTTTTTAGGCATGTACACCATGTAAAATTTAAGATCTAACATTAGGTCAAAATTAGCCATGTTAATTATTCAAATTTCTAGATTATTTCGTATTCCAGCTGCTTTGTAAGTGAATAGTTTTTCAGTCTCTGCGTTCTTCGGTTCAAATTGATATGTATTCGAGTTATTTGATATTCGATTTATTTTGCATTCCAGTTGCTTTGGAAGCAAATAGTTTTCGAGTCTAGGTTGTCCTAAGTTCGAATCGATATATATTTGAGTTATTTTGTGTTCAATTTGTTCTTGATTCAAATAGGTGTCAGATTATTTTAAAAACTAGTGACGATTTGTGTGCAATCACCCTTGGAATGATCATATCGGAGCTTTTTAAGTACGTTCGAGTAAGCCAACAAAGTATTCTTCTTCACTTTGATCCATACTCGTTATGCATAATTTTTTTTTTTCACTTTTTCGATGTGAGATTCAACTAAGTATTGCTTAATTTAGGTCGTACATTTGGCGTGAGATTCAAAGATCTAATCTGAGACCGAAGTAAAATTCAAAGCTTTATTTTGGAACTGCGATGCAGCCTGTGAGGCGCAAATTACAAAACTTAATGGCTACTTCTGTGGGAATATGGGGTTGGGCAATTGACGCTAAAAACTTTCTCACCAACCGAACAACCTTTTCAATAACAAAGAGTTACCTACTGATAATAGAAGCTGATTTCAAAACTCATTTGATAATATGCACTAACCAAAACAACTCAAAACATGAACTTATTAAGGTAAAAATAAATCTATCATAAATCTAAGATACAAATACGAGTCTTCAGAGACAGAGATATTGTTATTTTATAATGAGAAAGTAGAAAACTAAGTGTTTTCACTTTTTTAATTTCGAAAATTAAAATATTAAAATTATAGTAAATGAAGTTTTTTTTTTTTTTTTTTCATTTGAGGCTTGTCATTCATGATTTAAAAACTTTTTAAATGTTTTCTCAAAATAATCCCACAATATCTACAAAAATATTATTTTAATTCCACATACATGTTAGTGCCATGTATATGCCACATCAGCATACAAACCAAGCAAAGGTTGTTAACAATTTGTTGTATTTTAAAATACAGAAACTAAATTAAGAGACTAAATTGCATTTTTCTTTTTTTAAGTACAAGGACTTCAGATGTATTTGACCTAATAATATCCATTCTACACATCTAACATGAAACATCCAAAGAAAACAGATAGGGATAATGAGTAGAGGGGAAGAAAACAAACTCCAATTTTTTCCCCCTCACCATTAAGTTACTGATTTCAAGATACAGTCCTTCCATAGCATAGACAAGCAAGATAGAGATTTTTTGCCCATTTTTCCTACCAAAAAAGACAAAAACTCACATGAAATTAAATATATACATTAATAAAAAAAGAATCATATAGATTTAAACATAATAAAAATTCATATGTTCATATACATCGCAGCTCATCAGCTATCAAAAATAATTCCCATTAGGAAATATTGGTTTAGTCAACGGGTGCCTATAGACCTATGTTATTTGCACTAGGGTGTGAATATTGGATACAGCTATGCATCCGACATTGATATATTTATTTATTTTTTCTAAGTTTTTCATGATCCTTGAAAGGTCATATCCCCTTACCCATGTCTAAATATGGGTCAGATACGGGGTTTTCAAGAAACATGAAGAGTCAAAGCAACATAGCTTATAGGCACCAATTAAGGATTGATTAATTACCATTTTAGGGAAAAAATTGCAATTAATACATTGCTTTTACTGAATTTAAGAAAAAATGCATTAATTACATTTTTCTTTCGATAAGGCTATTGATTGGAAGAGATGGATATCGAAATCATTGTCATTTATAACTATTAACCGCTCATTCCTCGAAGAAATCATATAAACTCCTCAAACCAGTAGAGCATAGCAAGTTTAGCATATATAAATTATATATTACAGAAGCAATAGAACCATTACCTTAACATGTGTGCTGGGAAATTGAGATGTGCGCAGAGTTTCCTGAGTTTCGTCACCAGGTTTGCGCTTAGGGATGCTCAAGATTAGAGCAGCTTGATCCGAAGTTGCAGCTGTTGACGTAATTCTATAACCGCTATCCCAACGTCTGTGGATGCCTTCACTCGGATAGAGAAAATCAAGTTCCACAACCTACAGATCCGGTCGACAATAGTTAATAAGATGTAGATTCACTATGATAAAGGATGGAGTGAATTCAAACAACAAAACACATTCAGGGCTTTACCATAGTGAACCCATGAATGTTAAAATACATTTATCACACTTAATATTTTACTTCTAATAAATTTTTATGATGAGAGTTAGGTTCCACTTGAATCAGTGTTGTCAGAGGTGCAAGGTGCACTCTAAGCGCTAAAGCCCTTATATTGCCTCAGGTGCAAGGCAGAGCAATATGTACATGTGAGTGTTTTTGTAGGCGTTTCTGTATGTGTATATATAATAAGTTTAAGATATATAACTGCAATTGTTTTTTGTTGGTTGACCAATATGCACAATTTCCTTACGATCTCATGTCTGTTGTTGAATACTCAAAACATTGAAAAGCAGCGAGTTTGACACCATCAACTTTCTCACTATTAATGGTACATTTAATGAAAAAAGTTCAAATTAAAGAGAAGTTCAATAAGGCGGGCTTTTTTTAATGCTTATCACCTTAAAAATATGCGCCTAGGCACACCAAGCGCGCGCTTGATCAAATGCGCAACCCCCAAATGGGTATGAGGCACTTTTGTTGTCTAACTATTAAGGCGCGCACCTTGACAACACTAACTTCAATAACTCTCTAGTATAGTCAACCCAAATTGTATTGCATTTTTAGATATCAATCCCAATTTATTGCATAGAAAATCATCTACAAAATAATAAAGATGTTTAACTAAATTTTGAGACCTATCTATAGTTTAATGCATGTAAACGCAAAAAAATGTTTTAAAATTATCTATAATCACCGACATATTCATGATAACTGTTGATTATATGTGTTGTCAATTGAGTTAATTGTTCTAAACAAATCTTTTTGTTGGATATTTGCAAATTTATAACACAAAATGGGTGGTGAAAATGATGTTTTTCCTTTTTTTTTTTTTTACTTTTTATTTGCACTTAAGCTTTTGTTAAATTATCATTTATCACTATCTTCGATTACGGTATTTTTCAATTCGATCGAAGATCCTCAATGGCATCATCTAATCCTCAACAAAGTGTTGAGGGGGCCTATCGATCCCACATCGAATGACCTTGGATCCTTAGTTGTGGCTTATAAGCAAGGGGCCACCCCTTCCCTTATGAGGTGTCTTTTCTCAAAGGACAAAACTACAAGGACGGTCGTGCACCAGCCCAAAGCGAGCAATACCCTAAAGCGGATAATACATCAAAGCGGGCACAACCTCAATCGAAAGAGCTCAAGCCTCGATCGAAGATCCTCAACAACCTTCATTAAATTGAATTAAAATATAAATACCATGTTCTAAAGCTATAATGCTCCTACGGTTGGGATTATTTTAAGGGACATGTTGAATTAGGAGTAACTTCATATACGATCACATGCAATGCCACATGGAATAGAAGCTAGTATCATGTAAAAAAACAATCTTTGACTATGGATTTATACATGTTGGCCTAGTCCACTAATAATAAAGTTGTGTTTTAAAAAAGAAAAGCAGCTCCATTGGGTCAATAGGACTTATAACATGTTGCCTTCAGATAAATTAAAATTGCATTTTTAGTGAAAAATGTCCCACATGTAAACAATATTGACCAAGAAGTTCAGATTTGGCAGTACAATTATGGTTCATCATCTAAACCTCATTTTCTTGAATCATGCAAGCCAGTATTTACTAAAACCTTTAGTGTGAAACAGCAATAATCGGTAAGAAAAGCAAATACCAAAAAAGAAAAAAGGGGAAAACAAAAACAAAAACAAAAAGAAAATTTAGACTGATAAAAAGCGAAGGCATCATCAGATGTCCATTACTCATGAAACAGAATGGAAAACACTATTATTGACTTCTAAATCAACGTGAACTCAAACACAGAAAGAAAAAAATTGATAAATAGTCATCAAATTCACATAGAGAATCCACTCTTCTAAAAGCAACATAAATAATTGCATTGCAACTAAGATCAAACCTGCTCACTGAAGCCTGCATTGCGAGACATAACAACACCCCACCGGCTTCCAGCAGTTGTCATCGAGGTGACAAAAAATCCCTCTCTCCACTTTTTGTTTATCCACTTAAAGGGGAAAGAGTCACTTACTTTATAAGATTGTTGAGTGTATTGGGTGCCTACAAAGATTATCATAATTCAGAAATCTGAAGCCCAAAAAAAAATAAAAAAGCTGCTTGCTCAGATCTTACAAATCCCCTAGAAATACAAATTTTGATAAAAACTACCATGCATGTGTCTAAATACTTGGGTGAACTGCCATTCAGGTTGTCTGTAAAATGATTTTGAGCTAAGTTGTAGAATGCATCAGTTAGTGAACAAATTTTGTATCAGGATGCATGTTTCTATTCTACCAAGATTTGCTTGCATTATTCAATTGCACCAGTGCCAATGAGAATGGGAACCATATAGATAAATTCAGTTCTCATCTAGTTGATTACCTCAGCTTCTGGTTAACTCATAAGCTTATAGGAGTTAATTCCCATGAGAAAGTGAACAGAAGAAGCCAAACTACAATTGAGAGAGTTAGTTTCTACGAGCATGTTCAATGAACAGTGAAAGTCCCAGCTAACCATAATTTAAATAGCACCTCGAAATATTTAACATCAATTAATCCTCACCCAAAAGTTTTGATATTCCATGCCAGAATCATTCAGAAGGTATGTACGTGTCTTAATTTGACAGCAGAGTTTAACAGGATTTTTAATCTTCCAAGTACTTTGTGCATAGGTTGATTAAATTGCTAAAAAAAGAGGTCAGAATAATCTTTTTTTTTTTGGGGGGTGGGTATCTAGGTCGAAAAAAAGACGTCACCATCAACCAAATCCTCCATCTACTCATCTCCCCACCCAACCCATCTTAAGAGCTGTTATTTAGTATATATTTATTTCACTAAAAGCAAAATTGCACCAGATAATTTAAACAACCAGAATATGAACTGACCTTTGGACATAACAACAAGGGAGCTTCCACTGTTAGAACCAGCAATAGAACTAATGTAATAGTTCTTCTCCCACTGATCCATGATCCACTCCTGTATATATGGAAGAATAAGTAATTCCTTGATATAAATACTTCAGTTATTGTAGGGAAAGAAAAAAAAAAGAGCAATCATAACAATTTGAAATGGGAGGTCACCTTGTGCAAGAAAGAAGGTGATAGCTCATAAACTTGGCTTGTGAAACCAGTACCAGCATCCATAATTAATGCCCAAAGATTGGTACAAGAGGCCACACAGCTTATTAGAAGACCATCTGCCATTCCTTTCTCCACATGTTGGGCCAACCTTGCGTCAGCCACATTGTAATGATACCTAATTGCATGATAACCAAACAGTTAAATTGAAACATCAAACAAGGAAAGCTAGTATATATCAATTTTTTTTTTTTCTCTTTCTCATGGTCTACATGCTGATCATACTCCAGCCAAAGTGAAGAAAAGAGGGGCAAGAAATGGACAAAGAGGTGTTGGATCTGACAGACCACCAAAAAATAGGAAGCATGAAGCTTTTCGACACATGGTTCGTATAACAGGATAAATCCATAGCATAGAAGGAACCAAACTAATTCCAATATAGTTAATTAAGATTCTATTGGACATTGCATTTGCTACTTTCCTTTCATTTTTTGCTTCAAATGTTTCTAAGAAATTAGCTATTACGTAAAATCTAACAGATGCTTAAGCATAAGTGTTCCTTTTGAAAGTAAAATCACACATTTTGCAAATCAAACAATTTTAAGTTCTGATCATTCCATAAATAATTTGCTTTTTTGTCCAAAAATTTTAGCCTTTTTGCTTTCAGAAGCAAAAAGCATGTAACCAAAGAAACAATCATTCTAAAACCATATCGAGGTTCATTTTAGAAGACAAGAAATCATGAATCAAAATCATAATGTTATGAATAAAATCATTTCCACGATAAATTACCCAGCATCTTAAACAAGATTACGGTAAACATCAGTCTTTATTTTTTTAAAAGATTGTTTTCCCCTTTTTCGTCCTTATCTCAAAGCTTCAATTGAAACTTTGTAAGAGCCCCCTAATTACAGACATTGTAAGCTTCAAATAAGAACAAACAAAAGTCTCTTTGATTTTCCAAATAAGAACTTTATCCATCAAAGGCTCTCAGTAAGTATACAGTTACAAGCTTAAAAAATCATTAATTCTAATTGTCACAGCCCTCTGAAGACACATACATGAACTTCCAAAGCTATTTTACAGACATACATCATTTTCTATGTACTGCCCAACCAAATACATAAAAGACAATGCAATAGCTACTCAGGAACAAAAGCAGTATAATGCAAAATGGCATATATATATATGTGTGTGTGTGTGTGTGTGTGTGTGTGTGTGTGTGTGTGTATACATATATACATATTTATACACACACATGTGTGCGTGTACATATATTCCATTGTCTTAAATTAAAATGAAAAAAATGCAATGAATATAAGCTATCAGGATGAAAACTAATCCAAAATACCTTTGCTTCATTGGAAGTCTTGCATTGTAGATTGAAATCCACTGTGTAGCAGGAACACCAAGACGAACCTTCTTCTTAGGTTGATCATCTTCTTCATCAATGTTCAACCTACCTCGCTTTTGGCCTACTTGATAAATAATCTACCAAATATTCATGATTATTATTAATCTGTCAACAGATTTCAGTAAGAAAATCTTGAATGGTAAAAGATGGTTGGAACCAAAGGAAGCCTTGCGCCCCCCACCCCCAGAAAAAAAAAAAAAATTTTAAAAATACAATGTATGAACATGTATTTACATTAAATACATTTAAATTGACCCCTACAAATTGATATTATTATTTGTTAATTTTATTTAAATATTTTCTGTGTCCAAATTTTATGCAATGAAAAAAGGAGTTAAAATTACATTTTTTTTATCTAATTACTTGAACCGACCAATGATTATTTACAACCACTTAAGATCAATAAATTTTTCATAAATTTTGAGTCACAATCATGTAAAATCAAGAAAAACGAAATTGACTTTCTAACTTTCTCAACATAACTTCTCATATATTTCAATTCTATTCTATATCTTTCTCAACGGCTTTAATGTGTTTTGCTTAATCATCTAAGTTACAACTTGCCAACTGCCTTTGCAAAGCCAAAATGTTGTTAAGGTTTTTTTTTTTTCTTTTCATTATTATTGAAATTGTTGTCTTCATGCGAGTAATCTTAAGCCTTTTGTGTTTTGTAAGAAATTTTGGGATGGTTCTTTCTTAATTTCTATTCTAGTGCCATATAATTTGGCATGTCTTGACCGCTTCTGAAAAATTCTTCTTTAAAAAGCTTGAAACTTTCACTTTTTTAGAATTTATTAATGAAAATTAAATTAGTAATAGATTTAAATTTATGAATCACTAAATTTATAACTTATTGAGATTACTATTTTTTACGTATATTGCTTGTTTGCATATATCTTATGCTTACATACATTTATATTAACCTCCCAAAATCAAATGTAAAGATCCGCCACTAAAAATCTTAATGAATTAAATATCTAAAATATGCACAAATGTTGGAAACTTTTGGATCAATGAAACAGAAAATTTCAACTCATTATATTTCTAAATTTCCATTTCAAACATTTTTATTATAACTATTAATAAACTTTCCCAATTTATAAATAAAAATACTAACTGTATCAAATGACTATGATTAAAAATTTTTTAATTATAAATATTAACAATATTTATGCAATTTGTAAAAAAGAATTCTAATATCATTTAGTGACTTTCACCAAAATAGTTTTTTTAATACTAATGGTATTGAATAATTTATAGATTAATTTAAAAATTTTAATTATTTACACTTCAAGCTTTATACCTTAGAAATATTAGTATTTTATGAAATTTTTATTTGAAAATAATTTTTTAAAAAAAGCATCACATGCAACGTACATGAAATCAAATACCAGAACATGTAAATACCTTTTGAGCACCATCTGTGTTTATTGGCCTTATAGCTGGATTTGGTCCTATCAAACCCTCAAATAAAGATATCAGTTTGGAGTAGTTGGGCTCCTCATCAAATTTCATATTCACCACAATCTCGAGAAACTGTTTTAGTGGTGGCGGGCAGAAGCAGCAGAGCATTTCAGGTGATGTAGCCATTTTCTTTTTGCAGACTAAGAACGACTTATTGTCACCCTTGATTTAGAAAGTAAAAGAAAGAATGAGAAAACAATTTAGACAATTAATGCTCAAACTAGTCTCTGATATGCAAATCACTGATAATTTTATCAGCCATACCTGATAGCCCTGCCATGGTAATCGACCTCGATGTAGGAATATGAGTGTATATGCAAGAGACTCAAGATCATCTCTTCTACTGGCAGTTCTTCCCAAATGAGCATGAACACTTGCATATCGAACAGTTCCTCTGGTGAATATGAACATTGCAGAATACAAAAATATCAGCAAAAGAGTTTGGCCATAAACAAGTCTCCAACTAGACAAACATCATACACACCTAAACATATCAGGACGTTGATCATAGTCAACATGCAGCCCACTGCTGCTATCTTTCCACTTTGTTGCTGCAACGTCGTGGTGTAGACAAAACATAAGAAAAGAATCTAAAATGAAAGACTAAAAGAGATACTGTAGGGATAAAATGAAATTTACTCGCCTAAACCAAGGTCAACAAGAAACAACTTCTTCTCTTGTGGTGTAGATGGTTGACCAAGTAAAAAGTTCTCAGGCTTAACATC
>JAQSVH010000013.1:635781-648231 GCA_029448705.1 Adansonia digitata
GAGGGAGAGAAACAACCGGTGTTTTGGCCATCCTCAACACTCAGCCACGCAACTATTAACGCAAATCAAGGAAACAGTCAGTATTGGACTTGTCCGGATGAAGGGAATCGAAGAGGACGTCGTAAATAGTCAAAATTCACTCAGCATGTAGGGTAAGTAATTCTTTGTTCACAAACTCAACTGTAAATAAAAACATAGATCGATTGCTTCCTAAAGTAAAACTTTGCTTACCCAAATAAACTAAAATAAAAGGGTTTTTCATTTAGTTTCTAAAATCCGTAAGGGTTTTTTTTTTCCCCCTCGTTTTCAATTTTTTGGAATTAAAAAAAAAATTAATAAAAAGTTTTGTTGACATTGATGTTCTAAAGGAAGCGAGCTTTGAATTCGTTTATTTAAAAAAAAAAAAATTGAAAATTCCAATTCCCGATGATCAGAAACCAGAAAAGATGGGTTTTTCGACAGATTAAAATTCTAATCGTCGAAATATGAAAATCATGAATTTTTCAACGATCGATTGAAGTTTCCAGTGGCCAATTTAGGCCTCTTGGCTTTGGGTTTGAAACATTTTTAATTCAAAAAATTCTAAAACAGAATGAAAGGGGAAAAAATAAATAAATAAATAGTTTTAAAGGTGATACGGGTCTAGTGGCATAGAGCTCGCGCGCACACCAACGCTCCAGCCGACATGATCGCATGTTTTCCTTTTTGTATTTTATTTTGAATTTTAAGCATTTAATTTTTGCTTTTTAATTTCTATTTTCTAAATATTTATATTAATTTTCTATTTCCTAAATTATTTTAATTAGTCCACGTTTGGTTTATATTTTTTTAGTTTGATATTTAATTATTTAATCATTATTTATGTATTTCGTTTATTTATATTTAGCATGAATTTTTATCTGGTGCATATTCATTAATTGTTATTGGTTTATCGTATTTATTTATTGTATATTTCAATTGGGATAATTTAAACTTAATTATTTGAATTTTGTTTGTTCCTTCATATAATAATATGTTTCAATAATTTACAATAATAATTTTAATTGAAAAATTCTAAAAGTTGTGAATGCTTAATTTCTAACAAAAATTGAACTGAATTTTTTTTAATTTTCTTTTTTATTATTTTTAAGTAACGATATTTAAATAAATATAAGAAAATCAAAAGTTAAGAATCCGTATAAATTATTAGACAACCAAAAATTTATAATAGAAAACCTCCTTCATGAGTTTTATTGCTCAGTCTATATGCAATGCGGTACAACTTCAGTCTAGCGACGGTTCGTTCCTTTCTTGTTTTATTCAGGTTTATGTGCGTCACCAATCATTAATCATAAACTTCATTTTTATTAATATTTAATAAGAGAGGAATTCTTTGAGGATGAAGTGAAGGCCATATGCAGTATTCCTTTATACAGATCGGCTCCGGATGACAAATTAATTTGGCACTAATACCAAAAGTGGAGAATAAATTGCGAAGAGCGGTTATAGATTCCTTCTCAATACGTGCATTGGACATGGGCCCCAGAGGTATTTATGGAGTAAAATCCGGAAAGCAGGAGTCGCCCCAAAAACAAAGCTCTTTGCCTGGAGAGTATGTTATGGAATTCTACCCACTAAAAAGAGATTGGCATCGAAGATAGTGAGATAATCCCTGGTTCTTCCAGATGCGGTTTCATAGACGAAGACGATATTCATCCATTAAAGGAAGGCCATTTATCAAAGGAAGCGTTAAGTGTCAGTGAGCTGCCACAGCATACTGAAGCACCAGTGATTCTCATATCGACTGGTTGGAGAATGCAGCAAAATTTTTCAATTGTGAGTAGCTCAAATTTCTGTTAAGAATTCTATATAATTTATGGCAGGGTTGAATGGAAAAAGGGTAGTTGAGATCACGAGCTCATACCTTTATTGTCATCGGGCCATTACCTTCTTCCCAAAAAAATATATTTAATAGAATGTACAGCGCACCCGCTTATATGCTCAAAGACCTTTTCTTTTTTATCCGATGTGAGATTAATGCACTTTGTTTATTTCTTTAAAGCGCTTGGCATGGCATTCTCTCCCACCCAATCTCGTGACGCTCTCATTACGGGGTTCTCCACCATTTTTCCCTACCTCACCCTCAAGGTATTTGGCGTGGAGTCACGGTTGGTCCACCCTGCTTACTCACCCGTTTGGGGCGCTCGACGTGAAATCGGATGGTCAAAGGTTGGCTCTGATACCACTTTTCACGAGGCCATTACCTTCTTCCTAAAAGACATATCTAATAAGATGTGTAACGCACCCACTTATATGTCCAAAAATATTTCCTTTCTTATCCAACGTGAGATCAATGCACCCTACTAAATTCAGGCAGATGCAACAACAACCGAGGAATCTGAATTACAGTTGAAATATTGTTTACTAGAAACCACCATTAGGACAGGCGGTGAAAGTCAACTTTGATGGAGCTTAAAATGGCACAAAAAAAGAAAATGAGGCGTACGAGTGGTTATAACGGATTATGAAGGATTTGTAATGGGTGCAGCAGTAACTCTAGTCAACCAGCTTTCCGATGCAAGCATAATTGAAGCTATCGCAATTGTCAAAGCACCAGAGGTTGCAGATCAGATGGAACATTAACACATTGTTTTGGACGGCGATGCACTGTTAGTTACTCAGAAATTGCAAAATGATGCAAAACATATTTCAAGCATAGGACCTGTGATTGCAAAAGGGCAAGAAAAGATGAAAAAGCTTTGCAGAATGTAAGGTTCAGCACACAAGGAAAGAACCCCTTTTTCTTTTTGCATTTGTTGACAGCTATACTAATATTTTTTATACCCAACGTATAAATTTTGAACAAATTCTTGAAAGCTGAGGCTATCCACCTGTCAGTAACGGTTACCATTTTTTTAAAAAAAAAAATTTTCCTTTGCTTGCCATATGGTCATCTTATTGCTTTTATTCTCCATTCTCTGCTATTAGCCTATTTGCCAAAGGTTAAAAGTTGATGAGTTTAGAAAAGACATTACAAAAATATTAAAAATTTTCATTTTTTCATGTTTCATCGAATCATTGTATCGAAGATGTCTTACAAATTGAAATTGATGTCAATGCAAATACCAAATGGAATTGTAGATGGTTGATGCAACGCAAAGAGAGATTAGACGTTGAATGGCTGGCTGATGTCTCACAATCAACTTCATACTTGATGGTAGCAGTAGTTCGTTGTTGCAGATGGTTGGCCACCAAGGGAACTGAATGAGCGCCCCCCCACCCCCCAACCCGCAAGCTGGATGGATGGACGGCTCTGCTCATATACTCATCATTTATTACGAAGGAATCCGCTCTAATAACACAAGGCTACCAGAATGTACAAAACCTTATAAGCCAAAACATTGTCTAAGTGAAGGCCAACGCATACTCTTAACGTTAGCAAATATATCACATCTCATAATACATTTTAATTGCATACAATTCACTTGCACCTGCACCCGCCATGCTAAGGCTTAAATTCCTATTCACTCCTTACATTGTAAATGAAGCGTCCAAATAAAACACCACATAGTGATTAAAAAAAAATCTAGGGAACGAAAACAAACTCCATTTTTCCTCCCCACAAAAATTGCCACCAATGCTACTCTGATTTCAGGATACAGTCCTCCCATAGCACAGACAGGCAAGATAGAGATTTTTCGCCCATTTTTCCTAAATAAAAAAAAATCACATAAAAAATATGTCTACATACACAATATAAATCACAATACAGATTGAAAATATAATAAGAATGAATATGTTCATATAGATTGTAATTCAAACTATCAGAAATAATTACCATATGGAAAAATAAGTATCACAAGATTGAAAAGCAGAAAGAGGTTGCAAGACACTAAAACTAGTATTGTACTTGTTTTCATTTTATGGGCCTATGATTTGAGGAGGTGGATATCAATACTGGTCTTTGTCCTCTATAAATATTAACTTATATATATATAAATATTAACTTATATATATATATATATTAACTTCTCAAGCTTGTAGAGCATAAGAAGTATCATAAAATATTTTACAAACAATAGAACCATTACCTTTATATGTGTGCTGGGAAATTGAGATGTGCGTAGAGTTTCCTGAGTTTCATCACCAGGTTTGCGCTTAGGGATGCTTAAGATTAGAGCAGCTTGATCAGAAGTTGCAGCCGTCGATGTGATTCTATAACCACAATCCCAACGTCTGTGGATACCCTCACTTGGATAGAGAAAATCAAGCTCCACAACCTACAGAACCCATTGACAATAGTTAAGTACGATAGTAGGTGCATCTCAGTAAAGATGGAGTGAATTCAGAAAAAAGATTCAGGGTTTAAGCCATGTGAAACTTTAATGAAGACTAGAATAGATTTATAGCTTATCTCTAATTAATTTTTATGAGAGCTAAGATCTACTTAAATATCTTTTTGCTAGAGTTTGTCATGTACCCTAATCAATGAACTTCTATTTTTTGACTTTCCCAATTGATTACATAAAAAAATTCTAAAGAACAATGAATTTTAATTAAATTTTCAGGCCTACCTTAGTTTTACGTGTGAAGCTTCAAAAAAAAAGTTTTTCACAATATCTATAATCACTCGTAATAGTCATGATAAAAATTGATTAGCTATGTTGCCAATTGAGTTGATTGCTCAAAAAATTTATCCTTCTGTTAGGTACTGGAGAAATTATAACAAAATAGGTGGTCAAAAAGTCTGTTCATGCCTCTTTTTTCCCTTCATTGTTGATGACATTTGCTATGTTGCTCTGACTTATTTTTCCTAAAAGTACCAATATGCGACACCCGTGCAAAACGCATATCCAGACACAGGTATGGGGATGTAACCTTCCAAGTACCCTCAAATACATGCAAAACAAATTGAACATATCCGTGTCCAACACTCAAACCTGGGTCTGAGTGACAGCCATCAATCAATAGTCGTAAAATTGGCACATAGACTCCACTCTTCTAAAAGATGACAGAAATAATTGTAAAAAGATGACAGAAATAATTGTATTGCAACCAGGATCAAACCTGATCACTGAAGCCTGCATTGCGAGACATAACGACAGCCCATCGGCTTCCAGCAGTTGCCATCGAGGTGACATAAAAACCCTCTCTCCACTTTTTGTTTATCCACTTAAAAGGGAAAGATTCACTTACTTTGTAAGATTGTTGAGTGTATTGGGTACCTTAAAAAATTATCATGATTCAGAAATCTTGAGCCATAAACGTATATTGGAAAACATCAGATCTTGCTCATTTCTTATAATCCCCTAAGTACAAATTTTCATAAAATTAACATGCTTGCATCTGCATGCTCAGCAAATTGTTATTCAAGTTGCCTGTAAAAAGAATTTCAGCTAAGTTGTAGAACACATCACTTGGTAAACAGGTTTTGTATCAGGTTTCTATTCCACAAATAGTTGCTTCTATTACCCAATTACACCAGCGTCATGAGAATGGGAACCATATAGATTAATTCAGTTCTCATCCAGTTAATTTCCTCAGTTTCTGAGTAACCTCAACCTACATAGGATTTAATTCCTAGGAGAATAGTGGAGCACAGAAGAAACTGAAGACCAATTGAGTAAGGTGGCTTCTTCAAGCATGTTCAGATAAAAGTGAAAGTCACAGCCATCCATAACTTGAATAGCACCTCAGATATTTATCATCAACTAGACCATGCAACCAAAAAAAAAAAAGGTCTTGATATACCATCAAAGAATATTGAGGGTATGGAGGAAGATGCCCTATTTTGGTAACACAGTTAATTAGGATCTGGAATCTAGTAGTGCTAAGTGTTTTGTACATAGGTCGAGTATATTAGTGAACACATAAAGATCATAATAAACAAAGAGAGAGGCATCAATGCCGAAAAAAAGACTCCAATTAAATCCTCAATATACTCTCCCCCTACCCATTTTAAGAGCTTTCGACTTTAATATTTATTACTTTACTGCATTAAAAAACAACAATTTCATCATGCAAACGCAATTTAGACAAACAAGAATATGAAACTGACCTTTGGACATAACAACAAGGGAGCTTCCATTGTTAGAGCCAGCAATAGAACTAATGTAGTAGTTCTTCTCCCACTGATCCATGATCCACTCCTGTATATTTGGAAGAGTAAGTCATTCCTTGATATGAATAATCTAGTTACATTAGGAAAAGACGACTTAAACAAGATCTCCCTTCCCCTTAAACAAGATCTCAGATTCAAGTCTTGTGTGTGAAAACACCCTGTCAGGAGAGCTGTACACCGTTATGGGACCTCAGTCAGCTTGAGCCAAATTAGTCCGAGCTCAATGGGCTTTCGGCTACTGGTGGTTTCACCGGGGGGAGGGGGGGGAAAAGACAACAGCAATTATAACAAATATGCAATAGGGGGTCACCTTGTGTAAGAAGGAAGGTGAAAGCTCATAAACTTGGCTGGTGAAACCAGTCCCAGCATCCATAATTAATGCCCATAGATTGGTACAAGATGCCACGCAGCTTATCAACAGACCATCTGCCATTCCTTTCTCCACATGCTGAGCCAACCTTGCATCAGCCACATTGTAATGGTACCTACTTGCACAATAATCAAATGCTGAATTGCAACATCACATAAAGAAAGCGAGTATTTATGAACACCTTATTTTCTCCTCATGGTCTACGTGTTAATTATACTTCAGCCAATGAAAAAAAGGGAGACGGCAAGAGGAACCCCAAAAAATATGCAGCACATACCGTTCCACCATAGAGTAAAAGGTTTGTATCACATAATAAATTCATTGATGTTCCATTCGCTACTTTCCTTTGGCAGTTTGATTTTACCTTCTTCAAAAGTTGCTAAAAATAGAATGAGCTAATACATAAAATCTAGGACATACTTAAACATAAGTTTCCCATTTGAAAGAAAAATCATGCATTTTGCAAATCACAAAAATTAAAATTTTAATCAAAAGTAACAACTACATCTAAAATAACTAGGGACCATAGCAATATACAGTTTAGAAGACAAGAGAAATTAAGAATCAAAACCATAATAGTATGATATCTTACTAGTATGATAAGTCATACTGAGGAGAAATGACCCAGCAAACAAGATTATAGTAAACAACAGTTTTCATTTGCTAAAGCTTTTCACCTATTTTAATTTGTCCTTTGTCACAATGCTTAAATAGAACCTCCGTAAAGCCCCTAATTACAGATATTGTAAGCTTCAAATAAAGAACAAAAAAAGGTGTTTTGATTTGAAAAATAAAAATTTATCCATCCATGGACTTCAAAAAGTATAGTTTCATTTCTTAAGAAATCACTAATTCTGATTGTCATAGCCCTCTGAGGACAGATGCATGAACTTTCAAAGCTATTTTATAGACCAACATCAGTTTCAGGTAGCTGTCCAAGTAAATACATAGAAGACAGTACAACAGCTATTCGGGAAGTATAAGGCAAAATGGCAAATACATACAAGTGCATGTGTATGCATATGCGTGTGTGTGTGTGTGTGTAAATATACATTTTCCTTCTCCTGTTCAATTAAATCGTATAAAAACATGCCATGACAATAAACTTTAGAATGAAAACTACTCTAAAATACCTCTGCTTCATTGGATGTCTAGCATTGTAGATAGAAATCCACTGTGTAGCAGGAACTCCAAGACGAACCTTCTTCTTGGGTTGACCATCATCCTCATCAATGTTCAATCTAGCCCGCTTTTGGCCTACTTGACAAATAATCTACCAAATATTCACCATTATTATTAATCTCTGAACATATTTTCATTCAGAAAATCTTTATATGTTTAAATATACACATACCTTTTGAGCACCGTCAGTGTTTATTGGTCTTATAGCGGGATTTGGTCCTATCAAACCCTCAAATAAAGATATTAGTTTGGAGTAGTTGGGCTCCTCATCAAATTTCATATTCACCACAATCTCAAGAAACTGTTTTAGAGGCGAAGGGCAAAAGCAGCAAAGCATTTCAGGTGATGTAGCCATTTTCTTCTTGCAGACCAAGAACGATTTGTTGTCACCCTGGCATTTGGAAAGTAAAAAAGAAAGAACAAAAAAAGAATGTAGAAGATCTCCGATAAGCAACTCCACTACGATAATTATATCAGCCGTACCTGATATCCCTGCCATGGTAATCGACCTCGATGTAGGAATATCAGTGTATATGCAAGAGACTCAAGATCATCTCTTCTACTGGCTGTTCTTCCCAAATGAGCATGAACACTAGCATATCGAACGGTTCCTCTGGCGAAAATGAAAACGACAGATCATGAGAATATAGCTATAAGGGTTGATCATAAACAAGTCACCAACTAGAAAAAACATAAGACACACACCTAAACATATCAGGACGTTGATCATAATCAACATGTAGTCCACTGCTGTTATCTTTCCACTTTGTTGCTGCAATGCCATGGTGTAGACAAAACATAAAAATCTAAAATGAAAGCATAGAAAAAGATAACACAAGAAGAAAACAAAATTTACTTGCCTAATCCAAGGTCAACAAGAAACAACTTCTTCTCTTGTGGTGTAGATGGTTGACCAAGTAAAAAGTTCTCAGGCTTAACATCCCCATGCACATAACTGGTATCAGACAGGGTCAACATCCAACAAAAAGCAGAGAGTTCACAATGAAATAGATTTAACACTTAAAAAAGATACTAATAAAATAAATCTTAGAGCTTTTATGAAAACCGTCATTCATACTGTGTCAAAATAATTAAAATCACAAACCCTTTGGAGTGCATCTTCTCAAGGATTGACAGGGACTCAACTGCTATACAAGCTACCATTTCCACAGACATCCTGCACATGAAATTGAGAAACAAAATTATATCTAAGTAGGTGCCAAATATTCCATAGTACGTGATACGATTGGAAAAAAAAATTCTTTCATATACTTTCTTTTTTGCAAGAAGGCTAAGAAGACACCAGCATTTGTTCAAAAAGACCAAGCAGACCTTCAATCCCACCCACTCCACTCCCTCCCCCCCCCCCAAATCCCCCAAAAAAATCCCAGAAAATCAACGGCTAAGATGTTCAATTCTATCTTTAGCAGGGGACCAGTAATAAGAGGAATGCATGCACCTTCTTCAGTTGATTCTTTAATTTTCATTTTTTTAATAGAATGAACACTGAAGAAAAAAGCCTGCCAGATCATCTAAAAACTAGATATATGATTCTAAGGTTTTGGGTTTTAGTCCGTTTTTCTTAAAACAATCCAAAAACTAAAAACAGAGGAGAGAATTCTATCATATAAGAATGAAAGACTTATTAGAGCACTTCGGCTCATGTTTTCTCTCATTCTGAAAAAGCAAACCATATAAAGGGACGAGGGTGCAAGTAAAAACAAGGCATAGCAGAAATGTCACCCACGCTTGCCCCGAAGAATTCCAAACATCCCATAAGCTGGGCCCTAAAATGTCCATGACCTGAAAACACACAAGTCTAAGTTAAGCTATGGATTTAGGATAGATGACTGAATAGAAGACAAGCTGCAGATCATACCATCACATAATAGTCTCCTTGCTTTCCTTTGTAGTGTAATTTGGGAACTCCATGGCTATCACCAAGGGCACTTTCACCAAGAACTCAAACACGAAGTGTCAGATATAGTCAGAATTTAGAAATGTTTCAAAGAAACTAGAAAGGTTACAGAGCCACCTACTTGTAGACCTGCCATTCATATGGTGGACCATAATTACAGCCCTTGCTGTTTCTGTGCTCAAATTTCAAAGCTACCTAACAGAATGCAATGTAGCAACGAAACTAATATTGAAATCAAGAGTTGGAATGGTAAGAAACTTTCTATGACTCAAGGTAGTTGAAGATGATTTACCTCCATGGCTGCAGAACCAGTTACACGTTCATTTCCACCACTAACACGTCTTCCAACAAACACCTGACCAAATCCACCTTTACCAAGCTTTCTCTCTATCCTGTACAAAGGAGATCCCCCAACTTGAACCTTGCAATTTTAAAAGGAAAATATATCCAATTAACCAGACTGAACTGAACAAATTATATTAAGACAGTAGAAATCAAACATGACCACAGAGAAAGAAAGCGAGTGGAAAGAAAATGGTACGTCACTTTTCTTTTCTACCTTTTCACTCCATTGACAGTAGGTAAATGAGAAGGAAAATGGGTAAATTTTCACCTTTCCATTCCCTCAAAATGCAATCCTTCCATAAATGGGAGGATAGCATTCGTTCAACTAAAATCAATCACTTGATTCACAATTTTACTCTCGATTATTTCCATCATTCCAATTTCCATCTATTATACTAAAATGAAGCCTTTTCACTTTCCCCCATTTCCTTCCTAACAAACACAGCAGCAGACAGCAAATACACCAAAAAAATATGTTCAATTAGAGTAAAGAGGTAAAAAGTGTCATCTTAATTGAAAACATAAACATTTTAAACCATAAAAAAAATAACTACCAACAAGCAAGTGTCATAGAAACCCAATAATTTCAATAATAAACCAAACTCAGTTCAGAAAATATCGAAATTAACAAGGCAAAATTAACAAGCATACCGTCTCTGGAAAAGGTGCAGTACTTCCCTCCTCTTCCTGTCCACCAACCTTGTTAGCACTCAACCCACCACTATCCACCATGACAGCACCCCTCTTTTCTATATCAACTTTTACCAACTCCTTCCTCTCGATATCGCTATCTCTCTCTGATATCACAATAACCTGAGGGTTATGATTATAATCCTCTCTTGCGGTTCCGGCAACTACCACCTGACGCTGGTCCTCCTTCAGTCTTTTCGCGGCCAATCTCGTCCTTGGCCTACCTCCCTCAACAGCCACAGCCACACGTTTCCGGCCTTGGTTCCGCTGCTGCGTTAGCTTTTGCGGCTGTTCTGCTTGCTGCTGCAGCGCTAATGTTCGACCTTTACGGACTCCCTTTCGAAGCTCTGGCATCGCTTAAACCCCATGCAAATGAAACGAAACCCCAAAATTTCGATCATTGTATGCTTTCTTCAATGACGCCAGCCATGGATGATTTTAAAATAAAAAGCTAAGGTAATTCTATTTCCTGTTTCCAGAAGCAACAAGCGATGGAATCGATCAATCAAATTTGAAGGGTTGGTTTAATTATTTTGAGGAGATTCAAACATACGGCGAAATTTCAAAGCGAGGTTAGGATTAGGGTTAGGGTTTGGGGAAGAGGAAAACGTTGGAGAGAGATCAACAGATAAGAATAAGCGTTAGAAAGAAAAGGATAAAGGGCAGGAGACATAGATAATAGGGGTAAGTGAGAGAAAAAAAAAATTAGTAACGGTTAGAGGCGCCCGCCGACTCCCAGTTGAAACATTGGAGCGAATAGAATAGAATTCGGGTTTCGGGTAACGAAATGCCCAAATCGTGAACCCTTTTGCGTCAAATTTCCCACCACGTCAGTTTTTTTTTTTTTTTTTTCAAAGGAAAACGCTTGACGGGTGCAGCACCGGTTCTTTTAACCTTTACAATAATATTTTTTTTTTAATTTTCTAACTTAGGTATAGTCTCGCGCAGCTCTTAATTAATTAATTTGTAAAAAATATAATATATTTAATTTTTTAAAAATTTATAAGTTTTTTAAATTAAATCTTATAATATTTAATACGATTATATAAATATAATATACATAAAATTAAAAAAAATGAAAAAATTTAATAAATTCTCAAAATCTATTTAATATAAATTATAAACGTATCATAATTGATATAAATATAAAAAATCTTAAACAGAATATACTAATATGACACAAAAATAAAATTTGCTAGATCTACTTCAAACATAAAAGAATCATGTCCTCTAAAGTTAATACTTAGTTGGCGCCTTTATAATAATTAAATTATGAAAAAATTGAAAAATTTATGTTTAAAAGAATTTTGATTTATAATAATTTTTAAATAAAAAAATAATTATATTATATCTAACTACTTGTAGCCCATGCAATGCAGATATATATATATATGTGATTTAAATATATGTTTAGAAATAAATTAGTATTTTCTCTATAATTATGCCTAAATTTTTTTAAAAATTTTAAAATACAAATAATGTAATATAAATGTCAAAAGAAAAATTAAAGTTTACTATTATAATCATTAATTCATTATTAAAAGTTTGAAAAAAATGCGAAAAACAGTATCAAATATGTGTCAAAAGGCAAAAAAAATGGTAATATAAGAACAAAAAAATGCAAGAGCATATCCCCTGCGATTAGGCGTTTACTACAAGACATAGTTTCGTTGAATTGGACCAATTAATAACAGAAATGTGTCAGGTTTGACATTAACGCTACCGGCAAATAAATAAAATAAAACCATCTTCTCCCGTTAACACTTTGCCCACGATAGATTTCTGGTCTTTTTGTATTTCATAAACTCGTTCTCTATTTTTCTTCTCGAAGTAAGTTGTGCTCTT
>JAQSVH010000013.1:657146-678279 GCA_029448705.1 Adansonia digitata
TGAAAGTTTAATATTAATGCAATTTAATAATTGCTTTATAAAAAAAACACTTATATTCTAGAAATTTTTAGAAACTTAAATAAAATGAAAATTTTATAATTTAATTATTAAATCAACATGAAAAATTCAAAAACTATTATTTAAAAATATATTATAAAAAAGACTGCTGACATTTTACAAAACAATCATAACTTTTTTATTTGTCATATAATCAAATCTTACGAAATAATACAATACTCTATTCAAATATATAATAAAATTTCAATTTCACAATACATTCCTTCACTTAACAGCTATGATTACAACCAATAATAAATAATAGCCTAACACTAAAATATTGTGAAATCATATCTAAATAATAATAATAATAATAATATATTAAACATCAATTTACAATAACACACCAAACAACTTTTGTACCATAAATAGATTTCAGTAGTTAAATATTTAAAAACTAAAAATTTTAAGTGCTGAATCTGTTCAGTTTGTCAAACAGTGGGGATTAGAAATATGGTGGAAATTAAAGTGACTCAAAATCAAAGGCCAGTGTTAGGATTGTTACCAGCGAGGATAAGAGAGATTTCCAAGCCTCGGCTGAAAGCTTGGTTGAACATCAGCCTCGTCTGGAATGTTGATACGAATGGGAACCAAGACAAAAACGCGACTGGAACAAATATAATCATTCCCATTCCAGCATCGTATAAACGAGCAATCGACCGAATCGACTTCCACAATCCTAGCTTTTTCACCAATGGTTTCCAAGCTGCTGCAATCTGCAAATATAATTAGTTTTATTATTATTATTTCAAGTGAAATAAAAGAAAGATAAGATAAAATCATCGTTTGCAAATATGATGATCACGTACGCCAGACACAATGACGACATTATCTGAACTCCTGTGCAGTTTGGGTGTACAAGGAAACAGATTAAGAAAAATGCGAAGAGAAACTTACAGAGAGGATTCCCCATCCAGTCGGCACGAATGCTAAGATGCTAGCAAATATGTCTGGCATAGACAAATTTGTAAACACAACTGCAGCAGCTAAACCGGCTATTGCGATCAAGAAGGAGAGCCCTTGGATGAAGCGCAGCAGAAGCTGGAAATTAACTGAAATCTTCTGGCTGAAGGTGAATACCTATTTAATCGGAGGTAAAATACATTAACGAACTAAACGTCACCCATCAGTTCCAAAGAGAGAATAATAAGTATAAAAACTAAAAAAAAAAAAAAAATTCTGTTAAGAACCTTGAATAAGAGTATAAGCACGGCAAGCACAATCCAGGACAGGCCATAAACCTACAAAGATACAGGCAATTCAAGTTACAGAAACTAATCCTCTCTATATTCTTCAATGGTTCAAATTTTATACAACCAATCCCAAAGCAAATAAGAACATAAACAAGGCATAAAACATTCTGCTCTTCCTCTCCTTTTTCCATAAGCTTTATGTGATTTCGGGTCAATTCATCGAACACGCACGAGCATTTACAAGTGCCACTTCAACCAGTGATTAAGCAAAAAAATTTTCTTTACATATACTAAGGAATTGCTTCAAGTTAAAAATGAAATGAGCATAGTAGAAAATCAAGAAAAATTAAGGCCCCCTAAGATTAGAATCGTAAAACTACTATCATATCACTTTCCTATCACTAATTCAATGAATTTATTGATAACTCAGGAACACAGCTCACTAAAGTAGCCAACAATGTACTTTGCCCTGAATACAACAAAAGTTTGACTACCAGAGAGGTTTGACTGCTCATTAATCCTAGATCTCCGTAAATTTGACACTACTCTAAGATGTTGAATATTATACTTACAAAGCAACACATTGACCTTTATTCAACAAGATATATATTTGCTTACTTTTCAAAGACAATTTACTTTGAAAATCAACTTGTTTCTCGCCTATCTCCAATAACATTGCATGCATGCACAAACGTCCATAAATATGCACTAAATCATTTTTAGAACATTATGGTCCTCACCATAACAAGAAAAATAATGTGATTATAAAATTGCAACAGTTATATGTCGTGTAAACTAAAATATACTTGTGGTAATAGTATTAGGTAATTATACCACGAAAATTTAATGTTTACCACAAAAAATGCAAGGCGACAAATTCATGAGAAATCCCTTCCAAATTTGCTAAAAGTAAATATAAAAATCAGATATAGATGTAAAAAATACATCAATCATGATCTCATGCCAAAAGGGAAAGGCTTCTTTTCCATCCCAACTACATCAATCGCGTTCCGAATATAACCGTTATAAGGGCAAATCTTGTTCCTTCCAATTAGCTTAAAGCTTTTTGAGATCCATTTCAGAGAAATGACGACAGAGGGGAATGGGTCAAGGAAAGTTCACTAAACAAAGTGGCAAATAAACATTTTAACAACCAAAACAACTTTTGGCCAAAGATGCAGCAAAGACAGTATCAACTGCCGAGTACAAGCATACAACTCTTACCGTCAATGATGTATTTGTTCTCTGTACATGTAGCTTGTAGACAATGCCATACTGGAAAATGAAAAATCTCAGACTTAAGATAGTCTCCAATATTCTTCCTCTCAGTGTGCGAATGTGTGCCTGTAGATGCAAATAGGCTAAAATACTAAATGAGCCCCTGAACTTCCCCACTATTTCTAAGTATGCTCCTGAGCCTTTATTGTACTCAAATAAGAATCTAACATTCAATCGCAACCAAATAAGCCGTTACTCCCACTAAAAAACAAGAAGACCTTGACTTTTGTTGGTCAATGTATGTTGGATTTTTTTTTTTTTTCTCCTCATGGAAGCTGATGTGGGTGCTGTTTGATAAGCTGAACAAATTCAAGACTGAAAAATTAAAAATTGATTTCAAATTTAAGTAATGATTTTATGATATAAAAGTTGTTTGGTATGCTACGTAAAATTACATGTTTAGTATAAATTAAATTTTTTTTAGAAAGAGGATACAATTGTAATTATCTTCACTTGGTAAAAGTTTAAAAGGAAAGAATAAATGGAGGAAAGACTATGAATTAAAATAATTTAAAAATGTTTTTTCTTTAAATAAATTGTCTTAAAACATTAACTAGCCAAAAGCTGCTTAGCATTTTCAACACCTTTTCATTGAAAATCTTCCATTGGTTTCTAAATATAATTTATAAAATGCATTGAAAATATAAAACCGTTGAAAATTTTAATTTTCAATGGTTATCAAACAAACATGATCCGATTATCTGGCTGAAAACTGAAGGAAAAAAAAAGACCAAGGGTTAAAGGCTTATTCAGATACAAATTAACAGTTAAGGTCTTATTTTGGTACAATAAAAGTATAGGGGCTTACCTAGGAAAAATGGGAAAGTTCAGAGGCTTTTTTGTTATTTTAGCCATATTTAAACCCAACACAGTTAAAACAAGACATCTACATAAAACAGATTAATAAACAATGAATTAAAAGCAAGTTGAACCAGGAAATGAGTGAGAAATAAGTGATGACGCTAGAAAATTTTGACTAACTAAATTACAAATGAAGGTATAGTGAGCTAAACTAGGGATAAGAATTTCATAACAAATAATAAATTTGCCTGCATAATGTATTTGTAAGCCGGCTTTCCAGCGAAAAGAGCATCTATATGCACTATGAAGTTATGTATTCAACAACATACTATCTTAGAACTTGCACGAGAGAAAAGACAGAAAAGATGCTTAAGCTCCGTGTATCAGAAATGCAAATACAAAGTTTGACAGAATTCAGTGAGCATACTGCCTTTTGTCACGAATCAATTGAATATTTAATGTTAAGGACAATATTATAGCTTCACATTTACAAATAACTAAAACATATCGTTTATGCATCAGAAATAACACTGGTAACTTATAGAACTAAAAAATCAATCAAAGAGTTATTTTAGTATTAGATATATTGAGAATGAAAAGAATACCAATTCTTCGTCCCACCAAGCTTCCCAGCTTTCTTCTCCCTTAACTCCAATTCCACCTCTGTAAAGTAGCCAATTTGTCCAATCTCTGAAGTCCTCTACAATCCTTTTAAAAAAAAAAAAAAGGCAAAAGAGATGCCTCATTAGGTAGAATCCCACTTCTAAAAAAAAACTAAAACTAAAAGAAGATTGCTTACTTTTGCCATTCAAATCCCGAAGGATTGAACAAATAGGGGGCAAAAAGCCACGAAAGAGCCATAAACCAACTGCTAACAGTAAGAAGAATGTAGGCAAATGCACCACCATCGTTATACCCATATGCAAGGAACACCACCAACAAAAGCACAACTTCTAGCCTGAATGCAGCACAAGAGCTTAACTTAATACTGTTGGTTCAGTAAAAGTAAACACGCACACATACACACATGCAATCACACCTACATATGTAAAGAGAGAGAGAGAAATACCCTTTAACAAAATGACTACGAGAATATAGTCTGTAGTTCTCAGAAAATTTAATATGGCGGACCACAAAACCCCTACCCGTAGCTTGATACTGTTAAGAAACAAGCATTAATACATATTATATGCCTAGATTCCAGTTTTAGTAAATAAAGGAAAAGGGAATCTGATAAAAGGCGACAAAACATACTCTAGCACCACCATGCAGGATTGTCCGACCAAAATAATGAGTTCTTGTACCCAGAGAGAATGTGAAGAAAACAGTACAAAGCTGTAACTGCATTGTGATAAAACTGACAACAGCCTGCAGAATCAATCACATGATAAGACAGAGTAAAAAGGCTAATTTGTTCCATTTACAGATAAAAAATATCAACAAGCATGCCATGCAGACAGAAGCTCTCAACTGCCTAATACATAAAATGCTAAACAGTAAAAACAGCAGTCCCAAAAGGTTCAATTAAAAACAGTAAGAATTGCAGTACCAACTAACTGGATAATGCAAATTTTAACAAAGAGGACATATTACACATTTGAATAGAGACTGAAACAAATTGATGCTAGTAGATTTTTGCTCTACAGACCATTTTTCTCAGGCTTTTGGGGACTGATTATGATCTAGAGCATTTAATCTTTCAGCAAAAGACACTCATAATAGTGAATCAAAAAAATAATTTCTTAAGGAATAGTTTACATGGCAACAACATGTATTTCAAACAATTTGTTCAGGACTGGATTTCATTTCGTTAAGTTACAAGAAAAGAAAAAGGGGAAAAAAGAAAAAGCATTGATCACATTAGGCATTTAGCATAACGCTTAAAACTGTGAAATAAAAAATATGGGCATGAATACAATAAATCACCATTACAGCTTTCACTATGAGATCTCAGGTCTTAGCCAATACAGATACAAATCCAACTTTGCAGTAAATTATCATGGAAATTTTCCCAGATTTATTATTCACTTGAACTATGGGGCGTAGCTCCCACTAAAACATACCAAGAACATTAAAATCATAAACAACCAAAAACAGCTGATGTAAAAACTGAATGACATGCCCACCCATCACTCCGTTGAATTTTGTGCACAAAATCACATGAAACCAAGATGATTAAATTCAATGGGATATTAGAATCCTGAATCTACCAATGATGATCAAACCCATGGAGAAAAAAAGTCAACTGACATTAGAATCAATTCGTTATTAGTAATTTAGAATAAAGGAATTTACGTTCTCCGTTAACATATACACATACTTCTAAGAACAGAGTTCAATATAAATGGATCATATGAAGGCAACGGTAAGAGAGAAAAAACTAATCTAACAACAAGAGGATAACTTTCAAAAACATGAAGTTCGGTACAGTTATTCATTCATAGGCATTAATAGGGAAATAAATTGAGATACACGCAGGATAATCAATTACCCTTAGGAAACCTTGCTCCAAGATGAAGCCTAAAATCATTGGCACAGCTGTAAAGATACCAATTTGAAAGAGAAACTGAGTATTCAGAGCAGCTTCAAGAGCAGTGTTATCGGTTATCTGAGCTCTAACTTGCATTGTTTCACCAACTCCAGAGAGTGCCTGAGACAAAATTTTGGATTGATACCTGGCAAAGCTATAAAACATGTGTACATGCACAAATGCACATACCCCTGTACGTGTGAACACCCACAAAATATTCAAGGACAACTTGAAAATGGAGAAAACAGTAAAGCATAATGCTACAGTGAATTTCAATAAAAAAGCCACCACTTTCAGACTGAAAAAGAGAACATAAAGTGTAATTCCAGTATTAAAAAGAAGACATTACTCCCCGAAATTTAAGTTATACGTTCAAGGAATCACCTATTTTGCGTAAATTGTAGTTGAAATTAGTAGATTTAGTTGTGTGGCAATGCCCATGGACGATGATATTTGGTTTAACTCTAAGTTTGTAAGCTCAAAACACTTTTTCATTTTTATATAATTGATGTGTTTCGTATATGTGAACAAGAAATTTTGTAAAATGTATCTTGGACAAAATGAAAAGGTGATGTGCTTGTGTGAGAGAGTTAAATAAACATACCTACATATGTGTGCATGCGCATGCCTGTGCGCATGTGTTCTAATCGAGTTTATAAATTTGGCCATACATACATGGGCGTGGGTGTTTGTGCACACGTGCATGAGTATTCTTATCACCATGATATTTCTATTCCTTATTTTCAAATACATCCCTGATCACATATATGAGACCCTTAAATTATTTATTAGTTGAATGAGTACTAAGCTATAACACCGTAAGCAAATTAATATTTACTTTCAGCTTCTCCTATTGCCTAAATAGAAAAAATATTAATTTATCTACCATGGAAATTTTTCATGTTGATTCAAAATGTTTGATACCTAATCTAAAACACAAATAAAACATAACATATGAGACAGAAAACTTGGACATAGAAATGCAATGTACGCTTAAAACTCTAAGATCACAAACATGCAATAATTCCAATTATAAGATCATATGCAATCAAGCAGAAAATATGTACAAATCTAACTTACCAAATAAGCCCTTCCATAAAGGAAAATATATATAGTCAGCACAGTTAACTGCAAAAATAAATAAATTTGTTCAGCAAAGAAAATACAATTCAATACTACACATGCATCATACTGCATGAAAGTATTAACTGCAGTAGATTTTCTTGCTTTAAGGAAAACCCATCTACAGCTGACATTTTGAAGTAAACAAGAGTGTATAAGAAAGAGTGCAGCACAAATCAAAGGGCACCCAAACCACATGAAAGTCTACTCCTATAACAGGCAGGGATTTCTGATTAATAATAATGTCACATTTTTTTACAATAAAAACAAATTGTACCAACACACATGCATAGAATCGATATATAAAGCTAACAATATGAGGGCAAACATTAATACTACAACATGAACTTTGAATCAAAATATAAATTTATTCAAGCAATCTCTCTCTCTCTCTCTCTCTCTCTCTCTATTCACACACACAAACACATGTTTATACATGGTTCAATTCAGTTTCATTCTACACTTAGCATCAGTTAACAAGTAAAAGCATTTATGTAACAGTCACATACCATGGTACAAAAATAGTATCCCACGGTGGTAAAGTAGAATGACATCATTCTGAAGAAGTCAAAGAGCTGCCCAAGCCTGTATACATCTCGACTAAGAACCTGTTCACCATTACCACCAGCAACCTTCCCTTCAAATAAGGCAATCTGATTGAGCCCAACATCCCTTCCTTTGCCAACCTATAAATTCAAGTTGTAAACCCACATCTCAATGGTGTGTAAATTGAAAGGAAGTTCCGATCTAGAACAAGTATTCTAAAACTCAAAACACAATAGAAATAATCCAAATTCCCAAACATCAAAACCAAACACTAAAATGCCTAGAAAATATCAATAATTTCTAAATCCAAGCACTCCCAACTAAAATAAATCGGCACTTGTAACTAAACCTAAGACCCTAATAAAATGCAAAAAAGACAAGTAAGATCCCAAAGCCCTAATACTTGAAAAATAAGTAATACTCAATAATATATATTCATAATGGTTACAACTAGAGTCATAGAATAAGTCCATAATTTAATTCCTCAACTGGCATATGTCCATCCCCCATAAAGACCAGGGGAAGAGTGAATCATTTATACCTGAATATACTCATGATGAGTGATATTTCCTTGGCGTAAAGTTGAATTAAACCCTACAAATAAACACCCAAAGTTTATGAAGTAGAAATAACCAGAAACAAATCAAACTATCCTCAATAATTGATACATAGTAATACAAGATACCACAGCAACTATCTGACTTCTCTAACTCAAACTTTTTCATTTCAGATCCTTTTTATGTTAGATACTTTCTCGACATTTTTTAAGAAAATGTTTGATTTAAAGTCTCAAAGGATATCTTATGAAATTAAAGCTAATAACAAATTGAAATGAAAAGGCCAGAGATGGAAAACTTGACCAGAAAAGTTTATAACTGGACTAATATTTGGAACGTAACAGACAAAGAAGCACCGGTCAGTTTCAGATGGCTTGAATAGAAAAGAAAAAAGCAGAAATGGAGAGAAGAGGAATTGCTAAATATACAGCCCAGCACATACAACACAGCATTTTTCATTTCCTCTTCATAATAAGGGGGACTTCAACAATTAGTGTCAACTACATTGTCATCGGTGCTGAGACTTAAATTTGACATATATTAACGAGTCTAATATAATCATCTCTTATCAGGTAAAACACATATACCAGCATAGATATCTTCGCTTATGTTGATAATACGAGAGGCCTTGCTGATACCACCCCTTGTTACATGGAAAACCCTATCAAAAACATCTGGGTGGCCATAATGCATTCGGACCCTGGAAATTAAATAGCATATCAACTTCAATTAGTCTGCATTTGGAGTCTAAAATGTTATGCAACTCACTTTTATTACAAATATTCACTTACTTCAGAGGATTTGCCAAAACACGCTGACCTAGAGTTACAAAGCTGCTTTCTTGGTTGGACATAAAAGAAGCTAAAGACGAGACACTGCATTTCAATTATATAACCCATAAATTAAAGATGCCAAGAGAATCACAATCATAAACATCAAACCAACAGAAAAGACTTAATAGAAGCTTGCCTTCCTGTAAATACATGTTCCCTGACACCAAGAATAGTCGGAGGGCGTATGCCGTGATCACGATTAAATTCTTCCAAAAGGTTTCTCACCTTCAAGGCTTCCTCAAAATAGTTGTCCTGGATTAAGATAACAACAAAAACATAGAATCAAAAAGATCTCAAGAAATGCAAAGATGTTATTTTTCCAAATTTTATAGCAAGAATATCACATAAAGATCAAGAAGTATCAGTAGCAGTCACGCATTAGACTGTGGAAATGCCTAAGATTGCAAAGTACCAATTAAATGTGAGAGGACATGGCATTAGAAAAGTAAAAGACGTGAAAAATATTCCAAAAGGAATAAAAATAATGGATTTAAAGTTGACAGCAACAAGCCCACTTTGATTAAATGTTAACATAATATCCTGTTTTATGGAAGGGTGATTCACTTGCTAAAAGCGAACATGTACAATGGTGGGGAGTAAAAGTGGAGCGTCTTTAGTGGCTAACGCAGGACGCATCCTACAGACCAATTGCTCAGGCCAGTCAAAGGTGAACCCAACAAAACTAATATAAACCAGAATAACAGTATGCCACAATATGGCCCTATTTCCAATAAGATTTACACATGGAAATAAACGACGTTATTCATTATGTTATTTAACATGAACTCACTACTGTAATTGATATCATGGCTTTTTAATAAATATAAAGGAATGAAAAGTATCACTTAATGTGTATTGTAAAATCAAAATGTGGAAATTTAGTTCCTATGACACACATAAAACCTCTAAGGAGCTTCACAATTTGGTTCTTTTGCATTCAGCTAATCTGAAAGCACTTGGATCCAGAAGAATTAAGTGAAATAACCACAATCTGTCACCTGATTCATGTCAATTGTCTGAATTGCATTTCCTCGAGTAAATACAATTGCATGGTTTTGATTCTCAGGTTTGCCTTCACCAAGTTTTGGATTTCCAGGCAATTTTATGGCATAGATTTCCTGCAAAACCAGAAATAAATCATGAGCTGCTTATCGATAACAGTCAGCTAATTCATTTAAAATTCATAATTATTTTTTTTCAACTCAACTTCTATGTTAACAAAGCATATCAACTACAGTAACTCAGAACAGTACATATTAATTGAGTTTGATTATATTTACCAAAATAAAGCACCACTATGAAATAATACATCAGCAATAATAAGACAGAGTGTGTGTGTGTGTGTGTGTGCGCGAGAGAGAGAGAGAAAGAGAGAACAACAATTTCAACAGAAACAGCAAATAAAAAACACTATGGCACATATATCATGAATTAGTTGACAAATTTTTTTAATGCTCATGGAAAAATGTAAAAGCTAAAATCTTGTACTTCCAGGTATCAAGTTAGAGAAGTAGGATTGCAATGATCAATTATGAAACCCAGAAAATTAAGTATTCACAGAAAAAGGTGAGAATGAGGGGAAAAAACATTAAACTAGAGCAACATGAGCTAAGAAGAATGATAAATAACTATAGATACCTATAAAAGTACTATGCAGAAAAATAAAAAAGTATGCTGATTGATGAGCTATAAAGAAAGAAAATATGGAAATTAAAAAAAAAATCAACCTAAAAGGAATTATTTTACCCACAAAAAGTTGAGCTAGATGAGCTGGAAATGAGGTGCGTTTACTGACAATGCACTAGAACAATGAGTAATATTGGACATATTTCTGATACTAAAAGAACAGGAACGATAAAAAAACATGGATAGAAATAGTAACATACAAAAGTATTTAAGAGAAATAAAGAAAATGGTCCATAAAAAAGCAGTACTGGGAAAGACTGAAGAAAGATCATCTCTATAAAGAGCAGTACTGGAAAAGAATGATTAAAAAATCCCAATTCAAAGGAGGCAAGCAAATTCTGTATCTCAGATCTGAGAACCTCTTTAAGAAACCATTCAACAGTTTAGCATTAGAATCCAAATATTTCTACACAACCATGTAATCCACCAAAAGAGGCTTATCCCACCCAGAGTCACAAATCTCTGGCGGTATAGTCAGTTCATACCACATTGAATAACTACCATTGAAGAGCTTATCAAAACACTCCATCTTTGATCTCCTCATCCTTTACCAGGACAATATGTTGTTATCCATAATATGCCTAATAGTTCCCAAATCTCTAGTATCCTACTCCCTCATCCAAGCAAGCCTATAGATATCCTTTTCTCCATCTCTTGAGCCCTACCTATCAAAAATATCTTTATAGACCCTAGATTCCCCATAGCTTTCTTGGCCTCCTCATCTAATACAATTCGTCATCTTATTTCACATCAGGGACAACATCGCCTTCTCAGTTAGTCTCTTTGGTTAGTCTATCCACCAAAGGCACTTGTGTGTCCCTTTCAACCTCCAACACTTAATCCAAGGGTCTAGAACACATTTCGCTTTCTTATACGCCTTTCTAAAACAAATATCTCAAACTACAAGTTGATATTGCCTAGCTACAGTCTCTCCAACAACTCTTCCCTACCCTTCTGGTCAAAAAGAAGTCTATGTGGCTAGATTCCCTCCTATAGGTGATCAAATAACTTTCCTAAACCAAGTGTCCGCTAAAATCAGCTCATAAGATATAAGAAAATCTAGGATGGTGTTTCCCATCTCATTCCTACCCAAAAAACATATCCACATGAACGTTCACAAGCCCACTATGACTGGAACCTATGAGTCCACTGAAGTCACCACCAATGAAAATCTTTTCTTCTATAGGTATTCCTTGAACCACTTCTTCTAGTCCACCCAAAACTGTCACTTACTAGCACCATCTAAGCCTATTTATGGTGCTTAAGCACTGATAATGCTTAAAGCCTAGTCTATCTGATTAGAAATTAATGAGCAAGATCCTAGCTCTCTTCCTATTCATATCTCTAACTAACCCATTCCTATTAATATCTCTACCTATCTGCCATAATTCGTGATCCCGCTCACCCATGGATTTAGCTTTCTCACATCCATTTAGTCTCTTCGAAGCATAAAATGTTGATATTCCTCCTAATCATAGCCTCTATTCGCTCTACGTACTTGCTTGCAACAGATCCAAAGTCTTATGATGCTAAATGCAAAGAAATCTTAAATCGTTTTCTACACATAATAATAACTACTAAAAAGATTAAAAAAAAAAAAGCAAACCTTATCTTTCCCATTGATATCAGCTTTCACAAGCTTTGAATAGTACTCGGTGTGTATTTTACCATCCTTTAGTGTCTCGACAACATCAATGAAAGCAACACGAAGGGCTTCATTTCTGACATCAAAGTTGAAGCATTAGCTACTATCAGAGAAAAAAATAGCTAAACATGAGCAAAGAATTTTCAGTAGAACAAACAATAAAAACTAGAAAAGAAAGATAACTAAATCCAAATTAGGGAACAAGGATAAATAATACAACCTACAACCCACCTTTGCATCAGTAATGCAATATCAGCAGCTTCAGGCTTCTGCTCCTCCTTTTGTTTTCCATATATCTGGCAGGTAACAACATACGTAAACTTAAGATCTGCCCGTGCCCGAGCTTCAGGAGATAACTCAAAGCCTTGGGTATCGGTTGTCTCCAATCTAGATAGTGCAGCCTCGGTATCTGATATTTCAGTGATAAATATATAACTGAAATGCAAGAGAAAAAAAAAAACATCATGTTATTGTTGAAGGGACTAACCTCCAGCATTTTCTCTCTCCAAATAGGTTTGAAGCATAAAAGCTTTCCTATAATACATCATGCCACGAACTGCAGATCCCAAACAGTTATAAAGTCAGTGTAAAAACAGGATTAACAGGAGCTTACTTTTATTTTCAAAAAGAATCTACAACAAAAAAACATGACAGGCTGATGCGACTGAGAAAAATATGCCTCAACCGAAGAAGCCAATGCTGAAAAAGATTACAAAACGATAGTCATGTAGAAAATCATTCACACAAAAAATGACTCCTTAGTCAGATAATCTGCTCCTGGCAATACAGAAACTGATACATTTGAGGATAGAGGTGAAAGAAAATAAAATTTCAATACTTAAACCACATGATAGGGCCATCAGCAATTACAAGCCCAAAAAACCTAAAAGGGCATGTCCATTCATTAAGTGCACCAGCAAATCTACTAAAGCAATCCGAAACTTCAATAATGATAACATCTAATGCTCTAAACTTTGTAAGGGAAAAGCTGAAAAAATCTAAATGTCAGCTTCAATAGGAATGATCGATTAGAGCAACACAAGAACTTCAAAACTAGTAATGCATCACTACATTGCCTTTCCCACCACACCCTATATAAGAAGGTATTACAAAAGGACCAAAAAACTTCATATATAATATATAGGATTATTATCCAATACATTAGCAGCGGGTTTTGAACAACACAAGGTCTAAAGGGCTGACACATCCTTTTACGGTATCATTTAAAAAAATCAATTGTTTAAATATTAAATAGGCATATGGCAATCATATAAGTTGGCTTGCAGATTTAAAAGTAACTCCACCTCCAATGTATAGGATAATAATCCTAAAAAATATGTGCGTGTGTGTGTCTACATGAAAACCCACTCTGACATTATTTCAAGTTACAAGTGGGAAGAGGAACTTTTACCAGTTCTTGCCAATGTCTGTCCTCGATAAGAAGCCCAAAAACGAAGTTCAAGGATATCACTAGGACTATCATAAAGTTCTGTTTCTGCAGCATTTTCATCACGGCCAATCCTAGCAAGAAAGTTCTTCCACTCATCTACAGTAAATAAGAGAGTTCAAAAAGGCCAGCAGATTACGATCTAGGATAAGATTCATTCCATCAAAAGTCCGTCACTTTGACTACAAATTGAGACAAATGATTATAAGAATGATCTGACAACCAATCTTTGCATGAACAAGTACTCTAAGAAGGAATGAAATGAAGAAGAGTAAAAACAAGAAAGGCTTGACCTCAATTGCATAGACCATCACTCAGACAGCACAATCAATTTGCAAATAAAAATTCAAAAAATACCAAACAATTAACAAAGGAAACAAAAAAATATATTCCAACTTGAACTAAATGATAGCATCAAGCATGAAGCAAAAGAAATGGATGGGACACATGACAAAATGCATAGATAAAATAACACAGTCTTGGATTGGTTGTCATTTTTGCTTCTCAAAGAAAGGCAAAGACTATGTTACAATACTAATGCAAGTATTCCCTTCATACCCTTAACCATATTTTGTATCCAAGTTAGCAAGGGAAAGGAAAGGAAAATTGGGGGGGGGGGGGGGAGGGGGAGGATTAACTGAAAGGATACATCGTTCATTTGTTGATACTTTAAAATGAGGAAGGAATACGCTACAATATATTATTGCATTTAAAGGATACATTATAATGTTTTATTGCATTTAAACATTGTGTTTAGTGTTGGAATAATTATTAAAATTCAATTTATAATATCATTCTTGTCATTATTCTTTTAGCTAAAACAAACTAGTTTAAAAGAAAAACTAAAATAAACCAACATTTCCCATAACAAAAAATAAATTTTTTTGTAAAATATTCTTAAAATACCAAATAAACACATGGCCAATTTAAAAAAGAAATTGCATGCCCAGAATTAAAAAGATATATACTAAAATGCTCTGCTATGCAAGTAAGAAAGCACATCTTCAAACATAATTACAAGAAACAGATGGTACGCTAGCACTGGCTTCTAACCACAATACAGACAAAAAGCTTTGAAAGGTGACAGCTCAAACTGAAATTTGGAGGCTTCAAATGGCTTTGTTTGAAAATTGGGAGAGACAAAAAAAAAGTAGTCATTTCCAACCTTTTTCTCTCCAATCCCATTTCTCACCTACCAAGAATATTATTGCCGGCAACAAAAATGGTTTATTTCTCTGTTCCTTATGCTTATATAAAATGACAATATTTAGCATTCCTTTCACAGATTAAAAAGTCTCTAAGATCAAATACATGATCTCTTGGTGAGTATCAATCGACAAGTCTAGATCAGACCCAAAAATTCTAAACAAATGATAAAAAAAGGCCATATATTTATACACACAGGTCCCAGTGTGCATCTATTACATTATATGTACAAACAGAAAGAATTATCTTCCTCCTCCATTACCAGAAAATTTAACTAGGAAGAGACCTAAGTCAATTAATTCAGCATATAATACAAAAAAGAAACAATTATCCTATTCCATCATTTTTCAGGGAAAATAAATAGACAAAGAGAAAGAAAGCAAGCTAGGAACCTTTAAGTTTAACTCAATCAAAGTATCAAACTAATCTAATTTTCCACGGTTCACCTTTTGATAAAAATAAAAGTAAATAGATTTCAATATTTGCATAAATCAGTCAAGAAAATATCTAGACAGTGTGTAAAATAAAATACAGTCATAGCTAAGTGAGGTGGAAGATACCTGGATATATCTTCTGAAGGTAAAATAAAATAGATATTCCATCCTCGTTCTTCTTTAACAGCTCATTCATACTATAAAGCACAATCTCAGAATAGTATGGGGTAAATACACTGCATTTTTTTTTTATTGAAAATAAGCATTAGAACAATGAATTGTCCAAGAATATATACTAATATCTCAAAAGGCAAAACAGATGCATAAAGAAAAAAACTAAAACCTGAAAGACAGCATCTCATGGACAGGTCTTGCTGGGGGCATATCCATGAACAGTGAATTTGTGAAGAACTGTAGCCTTCGTCTTGCCTCAAGATTTTTGGGAACATTTGACGCTGAATCTTTGATTGTTAATAAAGAATACAGTCTTTTGACTTGTGCTTTCTGCATAGTAAAGAAAGTAACATAACGTCATTAAAAGAGAAAAGAAAAAAAAAAAGTTATCTAAACCTTAACATACCAACTCAGGATTTCTTGGCCATTTCAACTTTTCAAATAGTCGACCTTCACTCCTAGCTTTTGATATTTTACTCCATTCTTCATAGTGTTCCCTGGAATACGCAACGAAAATTACATGTTAGTGGAAAGCACATATCATCTAGGAACAACAGAAAGAAACGGGTACAACAGAGACATCGCAACACGTCAATTTCCAAAAAATAGGACACAACACAGCAGGGATGCAGGAATTAAAAAAATAATAAATATATACGCAAATATATTATGAAATTTTATTAATTTTGAATGAAAATTTTTCCAACATGCGTTAAAATCCTTTCAAAGTACATAAAAGTTGCTTTGAGAAAATTTTTATTATTATTAAATTTTTAAAATTATTTGATAATTGTATTGGATATTATAAAAAAAAATTGGCCCAATAATCTTATAAACTCAAATTTATTACAAATAAATTTTTAACCATCCAATCAAAAACCCATTTGACCCAACCCCATATTATACCCAAGTTCAATCTACTTTACACACATTATCCTCTTGCTTCCTGACGATGTAGCAGCTGCAATTGCTAGGTTAAGCAAAACAGCCGCTCATCTTCTTTCACTTCTTCCATGTATTATCTTCTCTCCAACTTTCCACCATTAAATAGTCTAACCTGCATAGATGGCTTTGTTCTCAACGTTTCTCTATATTTTCTTAATTGAGGAGGTGTTTCATTAATATCTCTGTGGGGCTGAGGCATTACGATTCACTTGTGGAGGATTAGGCAAAAAATCCTTCATCCCATGTCCACCTGTGTCTTTCACATGTGTGCCTTGACCACATCCAATTTATTATTATTATTATTGTTGTTTTGTCCATGCATATCAGATATATATTCCACGGCTTATCCGTGTCAGACTCGGATACAACACTGATAAAGAGGTAAGCTATGTCCATGCTTATGAAGAATATTATATATCCCACACCTAATCAAAGACCAAGATATTTGACAGACCTCATATTGATGGCAAGGACATCATAATGAACAACATCATATAAATCTTGAACAGCCTTAACAGCACCTTTTTCATGCTCTGGCTTTTCAGCCTGATTCTGTATAAGCCACAATCAGAACAAAGGACACAAAAAAGTAAGTACTGAAGTTCCAACAATTAATGCAGTAAAAGCTAAACCATATAGAAAATTCTTCATTTTTGTATTACCAGATAGAGAGTTTTATGAAAGAACATGGAAGCTATGAAATAAAGATAACCGTGAAAATCCCGAAGTCATCTATTCATATATCTATTACACTCGCCGGTAACAACAAACAGTAGCCAACAAACTTAAATCACTTTTTCCCCTTTTCCTTTGAAATTAGTATATTGACATTAAATCACGATAGAGGCTTCAATCACATCACAGATGAGTGACGGAAAGACACTTTTTCCATCATAGTAGAAGGCAGAAAAGCATGCAGGGAGAAGAAACACCAAAAACGACAATAAAAATTAAACTAAAAAGAAAGAAAAGAAATCGCAAACATAAAAGAAATAATACAAATGAGGAGTAATTAACCATAATTTTGGTTTTATACCACAAATATATCAAGCATAAAGGAAATAAAACCAACCAGAATTCCCAAGAGAGCAGTAACACGTGAAATAACCACTTGCAGCTTGTCCAGCCGAAAATCATCACAGATATTCTTCTTCTGTGTACTGGCTTCAATGCACTCATATATCATCTCAACCCTAAGAGAATAGAAAATAGATACAATATAAATATATTATAACAGAAAAATAAATTCTTGACAAAATGCCAACAATTTATAAGAACTTACCACCACCTTCCTTCTGCTTCCAGTATTTCTGTCAGTATAAAACGAAGGGTATGATAGCATTCCTGAACTGCATACTTCATATGCTCATCCCTTGATATCCTTTCCCAGAGCTCATTTTGTGAATCTCTACTCTCAGCAGCAATATCTTTAGCCAAAAATATCTGCAACAGAACATAGAAGATGAAACCATACACAAGTTTAATAAATCACTGTTAAATATAGAAATCATTTAAACACTTAAAGAGGCAAAAAATAATATAAAACAGTCATATAATATTATGACACAAATTTATGACCTTGCTAGCAAGAAGAAAAAGGGGCCACTGAACCAAGGGGAGACTCCCTGTATTCTTAGGCATAAAAAGTAATTCCATTTCACTGAAACAAGGGAAAAGATGTTAGTTAAATAAGGAACATAAATATCAACAATAAGCAACACACCAAATATACAATCCACCCAGAAGCCAATACAAATGAATATATTAAATCAACAAGAAACAAACCAAAAGCACTCACAAGTTAGTTAAATAATCCTCTTCCCTCAGATTTTTTATAATTTCATTCCAAAATGGAGCGAAACGAGCAGCATCAAACTTGTTCTTCTCCACAACCTTTAGAAAAACAGAGCAGTTAGTTCCCTGTGGATTTGCTGCAGACTTCTAATGTAGAGAAATAATAAAACAAAGATGAATGCAGAAACCCTCAGTCCTTTAGATTAAATGGTAACCATAGTTAAAGCACAACTTCGAGACCAACATTAACTATGAAAAACAATACATCTCTTCAAAAACTGATATTCTATTGTTTTCTCAGTTATAACCAAGTATGATATGCATCTGATCCCTTACCTGGCTAGAAGAGAATGCTGGAGCCCTGCAACAGAAAAAAAAAAATTAATAGAAAAAGACAAAGAGCAAAAAGGAACAAATATATAAATCATTCCAAAAGATACACAATTGTTGTAGTAGGTTTATGAGTCGGACCTAACAGGATGAAGCCTCTTCATAAAAGCAGCTGGGAACTCTTCAAAAAGCTTTTGGACAGCATCCAAAGATCTAATCTGAAATTTCATGTTAAACCTTCAGAGTACAAATCAAATTGAAGAAGGAAAGTGGGAAGGGAAGACTCACAAGCAAGTAAAGGTAATACGTTTGCACAAAATAGATATAGGTAAGAAGAAGTAAAGAGAAGGTCAACCGAAAACTACATACCTCCCCAAGACGATCTCTTGCACCAAGCAAGAATCCCCACACAGCAGATAAGACAGTGTAAAATATGTAAATGTCTAACAGATACATCTGTGGCAAAAGAAAGGGGAAATACATAAATAAGAAATATATAAAAGGGAACTATTCACAGGAAAAAACTGAATTGTCTTCACTATATCTAAAAAACGCATCCACCAAAATACAACCAACCCTAAAACATACATTAAAATTTATTTAAAGCCCTAGTCCTTGAATATGTATGAATAATTCCTTGCCATCACATCATTTAAGTGAATCAATTTAAAGTAAGCAATAGCTCAAAATGACATCGTGAGCCATTTATCCAAGTATCTGACATGAAGGACAAATGTTCAATCTGATCCCTACTATTTCCATTCAACGGTTTTAGTCAGTGTACCTCAAATTTTAATTTATTAATCCTTATATTTATTAAAAGTAAGTTTAAAGACAACTGATGACAGTGTTAAACAGTTACTGCTAGTAAATGAAAAGGCATTTTGGTGAGGAAATGGCAAGAGGTGAAGTAATTTTTTGATCACATGGCAAATACCAGTCCGGAAAATTATATTTTCTTTTAATTAAATAATAATCAATATTTTTTGGATTCTACACAACAATTTGTTAGTATTTTTTAATTAAAAATAAAGGTTTCTGTGAACTACTGTGTCAGCTAGCTAGAAGAATCTCTTTGATATGCCACGTCACACAAAAGGACACATGGTCAAAATTAATAAAAGAATTTTAACACCATCATCAGATGTTCTTAAATGTAATAAAAGGACCAAATTCATTAAAACTGAGATTAAGAGAATAAAACCGCTGGATTGAAATTGTAAAGGGACCAAATTCAGACTTGGACCTACCAAGAAAACCAAGGACTATCAGTATTTGACCCATCAGGAATTCCAAATCCAGACATAGACCTAATAAACGGACCAAATACACTTAAGATCTATCAGGAAAAGCAAGGACTAGCAGTATTTGATAATCTTTAGACATCTCAGAATTTCCAACTTACAGCTATCACCGGAGCCCACAAACTAGCCACTGTTAGAGCATTATGGTTATCTGCCAACAAAGATTCTCTGTTAAAACAAAATGTGCATTCAATTATAACAAGCATAAGCTTGTCATGCTATACTACTACAAGCACAAAGAGAATGAAAACTTCCAACAAAAGTCAAAGAATCGGAGAAAAGTTAGGACATGCAGCAAGAGAAAACTTCAGGCAGAAAATTAACGTAATATTTATGCATCAATCACAGTTTTGGTTCCTTTGTTTATAAGCCAGCAGAAAAGCACAGCCATGCAACACAATTAAGCAACTCTAAGATTGGTTGGCTTTAAATATTTATACGAAGGTCGTAGATACAAGAGCTCTTTCTTCCCCCAAAAATATCAAATTTCAAGTATGTAAAAGATATGAATCAGCAAAATGCAACATTAATACACAAAAAAAGGGAAGGCAATTCTTGAACTAACGATATAAAAATATATATTTAATGCATCATAAAAATTTATGACATGAACATGCAAATCAAGTATTCAAGCAGGTAAGAGATATCAGTCAGCACATTCAACATAAATACCAAAAAAAATAGAAGGCAGTTGTTTCACAATCTGACTATATAACAAAAATATCTATGCATCATAAACATCTAAAACATGAACATGCAAATCGCATACTTTCAGATACAAAATCATGCCAAGAATATTGTATAGGATCCATAGTTATGATTGTCTTTGTCGGCTTCACCAGTGGCTTAATCTGCAAAATTAGGACAGACCATTAACAACATAAGTTATATAATCCCCACCAAGTACTCTGTAGTAAATGCCTCATACCTGGAAAAAATAGGCAAACGCAAACTTCCCGCTCAAGATAATGAGCCAGAAAACCATATATCTGTATCACAGGGACATTACAGAACATAAATGAATACTTCAAGAATTCAAAGGAAGAGAATATTTTGTTTCCAATGTGCCTAAGGGTACAGATCAAGGAAACTCAAGGACAGAGATTAGACAATACTTAATAAAGTCAGTAGTCCTCTCATACATGCCACGTCCGACATAGTACCGTTCCTTTAAGAAAGAATACAACCAACAATAAAAATAATAATAGAGATGAATTAGCCAAAAAAAACTAATGTACTAAGAAACAGAAA
>JAQSVH010000013.1:681717-693568 GCA_029448705.1 Adansonia digitata
TCATAATTTCTCCACGCAGAATGTGGTGCTCGGCCATTGTCATTGTTCGCAGCTTCCTGTGCTCCAAATTTAAATAAATGTCAGAAAAATAGAAAATGGTAGCACAGACTTTCAGGAGGAGACAAGTGTCGGTGTGAATACCGAGCAGCCACAATCAAAATAGTCAAAGCACTCAAAGCATAAGTCAAGCTTTATTAATAATCAGGGATATGTGTAATTTCTTCCTTTTCCTTAGGATTACGCAGCCAAACCCAGCGTATAAAAACTTGAAAACAGGTGCCAAACCTTGATGCATAACAGGACAAAATGCTATTATCGACAATCTGGAGATCATTACCCAAAACTCTTTCGAAGAACATCACCCAGAAAAGGCAAAGCAAATCAAAACGGTCCATAAAACAGATGCAAATTATACGAGGATCAAAACTGAATTTGTGTCTAAGATTGTTGGAGAATATGTGCAGCTCTTGTTCTAATTTTTCAAATGCAAATAAGGCTTTGCAGCTACTTTCACCACTAGTTTCTCTTCGTTTCTGCAATTATTACACACTGATAGCAATCCACTACAAGTACACGGTGTCACATTAGGCTCCAAACTACTTTTGTCTGAAAGCGAGCTGACTAGGCTCCTATATTAAGCTAACACAGGGTCCTTAAGCATATAGCACTCTAAGCAAATGTAACATCCGGGATACGGGTTCTAAAATTTAGGAGGGGGGGAATAATAATAATAAGGTATATGTTCCTAATCCACTGCACGAAAAATAGGCAACGACAAAATGTTTAACGCAACTTTAGCAACTAATCAGGGCTAGATGAGATCTCAACAATGACAGCAAGAGTTCATAAGTAGACAACCTCCATCTTAGCTTAAAACTTCTATAGAATACCAGAATCAAATTCCCTTTAAGCATGGGAACTACAGAAAAAATCTGTAAATTCAAATTTATCTGTAGGGATTTGCTCAAAACTCGGTTTTCACACAACCAGTGGTATTAAAAACTTTTAAAGGTTACACCAATAGCTCCACAAAACAATCCTCATTTTTATTAATTGAAAAATAATATGTAAACAAAACTGTCAAACCCAGACATGGTTTTCATATAGCTTGTTATCACCCTCATTCTACTTAAATTAAGATTTTAAAATAAATCTAAGCATACAAAAGAACTCAACCTGTTAAAATAAGTACAATGTAAATCCCTCAATTTAACAGTCCAAACAAGAAAATTGGAGGACCCTTAAGGCCACAAGGGCCATAGATATTCATCTAAACCGAATGGAGGAAAAACATAATTTTCCCTTGAGAAAAAACAGTGAATAAGTAAATATGGGCTGCTGGCACCGCTCTACTAAAATTGCGCAAGAAGTTAAAAGACAATAGGCAAGAATGACTTCAAATGATTAATTGAGTTCATCAGAAAACAACGTTGAAGACAAAAAAGAACCATTAACAATAATCAAACTTCAAAATTATCCATGAGTAAAAGCACTATCTATAACCAGCTTACTGAAAACCATTTAACTACATTTTAACCAAGAAACTTAAGCAAAACAGTAACTGAATTGGCAGTATAATAAAATAGGTAAGAAGTTGCTGCTGAAAGATTGTGACATACCGCTGCAATAACCTCATAAAGCGGAGTGATCACTTGACCAAGAAATGATACATGTACGCCGTTTTCATCTTCAAAACGGCAACTATTGGCCGGTAGAGCAATCTGTTGCCTTAGAATTTCATCCATTTCCCTCACCATCTGTACACCAATGTTGAAATTCAAACACAAGTACAATCTTAAGAAACAGACATTCACATTAAAAAAATTATAAAAAAGCATTAGATTAGAAATAAGTCTTATAGTAACAGAATGCATGTATCAAATTGCTAAATACAAAAGCATCAGAACATTAGGCAAAACTTATTGGGGAAAAATGAAAGAAGGAACGCATGCCCATAGGCAATAAAATTACACCAACATACACGTGAGATGCACATGACAAAGCCCAATAACAGGCTACGACCAAGCCTACCTATATCAATACATCAGTCTAGCAATTACTTACATGATGAAATATGTAGCACAAGCATTCTGGAAGGAATCTAACATTGGCAGCTTCACCCCAAATTAAGAAGTACAAAGCAACGAAGAGTAATTTCTTCTCCTTGCTAACAGCATCCAGACTGCACAGGAGAATTAATAGTCCATAACTCATAATCATACAGGTAATTAACAAAGGACACTCACAAAATAGTCACAAAGTAAACACAAGGAGATGAAAATCCTCACTTGCTCCAAACAGGTTGAATGCACAAGTAGTTGCACCATTTGATGTAGTTGTCAAGAGACTTTAGAAACACCTTCTGCACTGCAGCCTCGTCCAATATCTGAAGAAAAATCAAGGTAAAAATATCTGGATCAAATGATCTTAAAAAAAATGCATGTCATAAATACCAGCCCTAACAAAAGGCTTCATATGAGTAGTTGCAGAGCATAATTAAAATGTGAAAACAGTCTAAAACTATTCAATAGAAGAAGGATACCATGAAAAGCAAACAAAAGATCATTTCGTGCCCATTTGGCCTGACTTTTTTTTTTTTTTTTGGCTTAAAACTATTATGAAGCTCCTATGAAAAATAAGAGCTTTAAAAAAAAAGCTAAAGTTGTTTGGTAATTTTACTTTTATATGCTCTTTTCTATAGATATTAGGTTACATTTAATGAATGAGAGCACTTTGGAAAAAAAATAAAAATTATGTAGCAGTTTTTAAAAACAGAGAAGAGAAAGCTCCTATTCATAGCTTTTCTTAAACCTCTTTTTTTCTTTATTTCTTTCATTAAAAATAAGTTGGCTTTTTCTTTTAAAGCGCTTCTCAAAAAATCTATTTCACCCAGCTTATGCTTTTAAGCCAAAAAAAAACCGAGCCCATCCAGGCACTTAGCAACCACATACATCAGCCCTTCAATAAAATCAAGGTTAGATATCTGCCCTAATGAGCAAATAAGAAATCTAAACCAAAACATTCAATTCAGAAACAAATATACAATCATTTAACAGCCACATGTCCCATACTTTAAGTAGTCAAAACAAGAATTATACAACTTTTGACGCATATATCATACAAGAATCAACCTTAGCCAAATAACTGAAACACAATTAAGATGATAGTGATCCTGTTGATCCTGATGCTGGCTCAGATTTTATAGAAGAAAACCACCCTCTTGTTCCTCAAAAATATTCTGTTAACCATCTTAGAACAATGCAATAACCCGAAGGCCCGAAGTTGTAAGACTAGGATTCACCAGAATAGATGTCATTTGTTATTATAAATCCAAAAACATGCTTTTTCGTCTAAATTCCAATTTAGGATCAAACCTTTACAAAATTGACAATTATGGACAAAAGGGTGGATTTCAACTTTATCCATTTTAATCAACTAAGTGGAAAATATCTTTTAAGTAAGCTGAGCAATATATAAAAGGATAAAGATTGTGAATGTAGCATTAATCTCACGTTCTCCATGACAAACAATTGGACATGTATCATTATCCATGCGGCAGCTGACTTGCTTTCTTTTTTTCTTTCCTCCTTGTCATTTTTTCTTTTGTTCCCTTTTACTTTGCTATCCTTTCCACCAACAATTGATTAACAAGCGAAAAGAAACACCTGCTACTCTTTTTAACAAGAGAAAATCAACACCTGCTCCAGCTGCATTGTCTATGGGGATCACACCCCAACTAACATCAATCTAAAGGTGCAGCACTAGATCAGAGTTAGCTGATATATCGCTTGCCAGAAGGCAGGGTTATTTTGAGCTGGCCGGCTTAAGTAACAAGTTTGAAAGTGAGTGCTGCAACCTCTCCCAACGTTGCAAAATATAGGGACCTCTTACATGCTGATCATGGGACATTCAATAAAAATCCGAAATCCCAGCAAAAAGCAAAAAGCAACACAACAAAATCATGACTTACTGGTTCAGGTTCTTCAGGAATACCAAGTCGAGATTGTTCATTGGCAAGCAGGAGCACTATATGTTCTCGTTGGTTAGAAACATTGTCTTTCTGAAAACGGAAATGCATAGGAATCAGGTACGCATCTAACAACAAATAATAAAAACATCAAATATGACAAAATTGAAAATAGAAAGACACATTTTTAATGCATGATATGTTTACAGAACAATTATATGAGGTTAAGTAAAGTGAAATTTTCAATGCATGATATGTTTAAAGAACAATTACATTAGGATGAGTAAGAAATTAGAACAATACCTCAAGATAAATAATTAAAACAAAAAAAGATAACTATGGAACAGGAAACAATATTTTAGTAAAACGAATTGGCGTAACGGCATGTTTTTACTTTTCAAATGTAAGTGATCATAGACAGAACATTGCTCACGTCTGTAGCCTACAAGCTAAGGAGTAAGAGCAACCATCATAAGCAAAACAAAACCCAAGATATGTTCAACCCAATATAAAACACGAGATATGAGATCATGTTGTGGTTTCCAGGCTGGTTAAATTTACACCAAGGGACAGTAAAAGGCCGATACTTTCTACAGAACCTAAACCTCCCAGGAGGTAAATAGGGTTTCACAACCTGAAACTGCATATAAACAAGAAAGAAAGCAGACTAAGGCAGGTAACATACAAAGGTAAATTAGCAGGCAATCAGGAGCTAAGAGAAAGAACCCATCCCAACCTTCAAGAAAACATGGGCATTGCAAACTACTGCTTACATGGGATAGTAGATCCTATCCGGTAATCAGGTTTAAACTTAGAAATAATTGTACAAATTGGAAATAAAATAGCATAGAGGAAACACCTTCTACAGCATTTCACCATAGAAGTACAAACCTGAAATCCAAAAACATGATGCAGAAAATCCAAAAGATCAGGACTCCTCCTCTCAGGAATAGGATAATCGTCAGGCAGTTTTGGCAAGCCCCTGAAGTACTTTAGCGCTGACACTGCTGCTCGTACCTGCCGATATATTTTTGTAGTTTAATAGAATTACAAAAACAACATTTTAGTATGAGGTCTAAAAAGAGCAAAAATATCTAACCTCAGGGAATGACACAATAGCATTTGTTATGGTAGGAGCGTCCAATGGGAATGGGATAATGTTATAAGCAATTAGGTCCTCGGTCATGGCTGCATCTGAATCAATGACCCGCTTCAACTGCTCAAAAGAAATTACAACTACATGAACAGGTGCTAGAATCATAAGAGTATATTACTGCAGAACTGTATGCTACAGAATATGATGACATATTCTTCAACAACTAAAAGAGAGTGCATTGATACAATGAAAGCAGATGTATACGGAAAGACATAAAACCAAAGCCTAAATCAATTTTACTGCAAATGATACTAACAAAACACAGCATAGAGAGATCCTACAATTTATTTGTTTGTCATGAAACAGTATTTGCTGACAACATACTATATCAGATGCTTTGAGGTACCAAATTGGATTCAGAAATTATGTTCCATAGAAAACATTAAAGCAAGGATACATACAACTAATTGCACCAAGGGTATACGGTGCCCATGGCCACAAGCCAGATGAAATAGATTAAAAGAAACTGGGCACAAGGGGAAAAAGATTAAAACAAAAGCCTTGAAGAATTTTCTACCACCATTTTCACTCTTTTTTCATAATAATAATTAAAAAAAACGAAGCTCAGAGTAAGTGACAAAAATCAAACTGAAAATCTATCAACCTCCTAAAAGATATGAACATCTATGGCTCACATACTAATTATGCAATACTATCTGCATAAGCTATCGAATTGGCATTAAAAAGAGATAAGGGTTAAACATAAATCTCGTGCTATTAATGCTGTGAGGGATTAGCTTTTTATAAATGAACACAACATCAAGTATGATGGAGCATTTTTTTGTATTCAAACAGCTAAAACCCTCTGAGGTGAGTGGATTTCATTTGAGGCAAACTTGACTCCATCCAAACAGCACTGACAAAAAATAGGAAAAGATTAAAAAAAAAAAATCCAAAAACAACAACAAGAACAAGCAAAGGAAACAGGAATTGATCTTAGTTATCTGGCAATAAAACTACCAACTGCACAACCTCTCGGTTGTAAAAGCATCTTAGACTGGGTGATGCTACACTGCCAAACCACAACTCACAAAGGAAGATTACACTTCACAATTCACATGCTAGAAACTGACATTCAATGGTTTTAATAAGCGCACAAACCCACATGCGTAAAAGGGCAAATAGAAAAGAGAGAGTTCGAATTAAGAAGCCTAATGACTCGAATAATCTTTTCTTGCTTATCAAAATTAATAACAATAATAATAATAGTCTTTTCCCAACTGCATGAAAGATTTATTAGATTCAAAAGGAAGGAGAAAGGAAAAGGCATTAAAGCCATTATTTTAGTTAAAGTGAGATAAGTGACACACTCAAGCTTAAAATTCAACATTTAGTTTGGCAGCACAACAAGAGAAAGGACTCAATTAAAATATTTAAATGAAAACTAAAGAACATAACACCAACCTCTTCAGGTATTTCCTCTGTCAACTCCCGCAATACCATGCCCAACACTCTTAGCGTTCCATAAACTTTTTTCCTCTTCACTGTCTTCCGCTCCAATCTAGATTAAGAAAACATGAAAGATAAAACACTTTAAAAACCAAGGATAGAAACGAGGGAGATCAATCTGCAAAATCAACATGAAAGGTACAAAGAGACTAAACCTATTGATTTAAAACTGTTATTTGAAAAAGTCTATACTCATCATAAGCAACAGACTAATTTTAACAACAAATACATTACGAAATTAAGAGAATTAAAGGTTAAACCAACAACAATTCATAAATGCCAAATAAATGTATAACATATCAAGCAACAATTAGATCACCTTTTTCTAACACTTCTAGATGTGGTGAACCTAGAGTAGACATCAACTTTTTGAACTTCAGTAACACTCTAGTGCTATTTTTTTCTTTTTTACGACACATGTCATGCAGAATCATGTGCATTTCGCTACAAAGAAAAAAAATATTTATAACTTCGAGAAAACTGATACAATGCACATATATGGCTCACAACATAATTTCATATTATTAAGGCAGTGAAGCTAATGAAAATTATCTACATAATAAAAACACTGAACTATTTCGTTTTGCTTGCAACATCATGTATGTGACAAAAAGATAAACATGGAACCAAGCCAAATATAACATGTATGTAATTCAAGACTCTTAAAACAATCAAAATTCATCAAGGTGCCCAATATACTTTATTTGAGACTCCAGCCACAAACAAAAAATGAAAATAAATGAAAAGCACATCTAAAGGGAAGAAAAAAATTTGGAGAAAGGGGGAAGGAAGGAAAGCAATGAGTTGGGCCTATAAAAACATATAGAAGATAAGCCATGGTTAAAAAGGCATGGTCCCTATTTAAGATACATACTCTCCAAGGTTACCACTAAAAGCACCCGACTCCCTCAGCTTCATTTCTTCTTCCCGTAGCTTGTCAACATTGTTCTTCTCTCTATAAAGTTTATAGAACTCTTGCAAGCGAGCAATATCTTGGCTTCTATCTATGATCCCACCCTCTCTTTTCGCCAGCTTTTGCTGTAAAATTGAAGAATGTGTCAAGAAATGCAAGTTACATTAAATAGAAAAATTAAGAGAATAACATTTTTTAAAAAATTATGTTTAGAAAAATTGCTTTAAATATTCAAATAATCATGAGATAGCCACATCCCCAACCTACCTTTCTCCAACAGACCCCAACATAGATACCCTCATAAGCACCAACACATGCCCAAATGCAAACATGTGCAAGCATGTAATATTTCATCACACTGATGTAGAGATAAAGTAAGTCCTACATCTATCAAATTGGGGGCATCCTAAGAATGCGAATATAATAAAGCCCTCTCTACCTATTACCAATTGGTTTTAGGTTCGCTGCCCACTCTAAAATTTAACATGGCATCAGAGCAGGCGCAGCCACATTCATTAACCTCTCCTGATATGTGTACTACCGGCATACTGCGCCAGAGGCCCATTATGCATGCATGTGAAGCTCATGCTACATGATAGGTCTGTTGTCCCAAAACGCGAGGGTGTGTATTGAAGTGAAGATAAAGTAGATCCCACATCCGTTAAATTGCAGGTAACTAGGGCACATAAATATAACAAGGGCCTCTCCACCTACCGCCAACTGGTTTTAGGTTAGATGCCCAATTTAAAATTTAACACATCATAAAATCAGTTTAATTAGTCTATGACCTATTATAAGTAATATAGCCAACCCTATTTGAAGAATGTACTATGAACATCTAAACTTGCGGAAGGAGGTCCAAATGCTACTAGCAACCAAGGGTACAATTAACAACCAACAAGCATATACTAGTCTAAATGCACACTGGAGAAACTACTCACTCCTGAAATAGAAGTTCTCACTTTGTGAACTATTGAGTAGAGGAAGGACCTAGCATTTTTCATAAATTAGAAATATACCTTGATCACAGACATTAGACCAGTCTTGAATTGTAATACACCTCTGCCTTCACTATTAGGATCCAGATTTTGGGCAAGTGAATATGCATGCTCACACACTGCAGGAGAAAAATCAAATTTAGCAAGTTCAAAAACATTAAACAGCCTTTAATTAAGAGCTGTGATATTTCTCTAAAGCAAAATGATATACAAATTCATATGCAGCACAAATAATTCTTGCCACATAACTGAAATAGACAACTTGCTTATCATAATAGCAATGTCAACACCCAATTCAGCCTCTTACCATTCTAGCAACAAGCATCAATATTAACAGAAAACAAAGCTGCTCCTTAGTAGTGAGAAAAACACCTCGAATACATAGGTACAAGCAGAGAAACAGATAGAGAAACAGTTTCGGCAGTTTTATAGTAGCATTGTCTGAGAGTCTTGTTTTCTTATGCTCAGCACATAATATATCATCAGTTGGACTCATACTCACAGGTAGCGACTGCCTGCTAAACAGTGCCAAAGCATATCATCTGTAATTTAAGGCACCAAAGCATTGTCTATTAACTGTAAGAATTATAGCATTCAGCAAGGGTTTAAGTTATATTAGATATGTTAGATATGTTACCAATATTATTAATCTTCCAACCAGATCTCAAAACCCTCTGAGGCCATAATTCATTCACTAAAAAACAAATAAAAATAGAATATTCCCTAGGGTATTCGAAACTTCCACTAGAATTGAAGAGTGTATCTTCCCACCACACAAGCTCATGCTAGTTGCAGGATATGTGAATGCACAAAGCAAAGACACTTGTTTTATGAGCAGCACCAGGATTTTAGGTTTTGCATAAGTATCCTAATCAGAATACATGACAATTATACAAAATCAAATGCTAAACTTCATGAAAAAAATGGTTAATAAAGGGAAAAAAAAAGAGTAATCCTGCAGTACAACATGTAAATCACCAAAAATGCTACAATCGGAATATATCAACCACCATTCATTGCCAACATCTAAAATGGTTATACTTAAACAAACATTACAAGTATCAAACAATTACATTTGCATACATTCAACCAAAAAGACAAACGGATGGAAAATTAGGACATGAACTTATTTACTCAACAAAGATATCAAGAATGTAAACAGCCACCAGCTAATTAAAATGAGAAGGGTTTAAAGTTAGTAGAGAAAAAAAAACACAAAACAAATAAAACAAAACACGTAAAATGAACAAGATTTAGTTCCATTATGGTGACTTCATTAGCCATGCGACTTGAAAATAATACTACTAATAAAAGCGACTCATGATTTAATCCGTTTTATAAATATACAGTATTCTTAAGACATAAAATTTGGACCATTTGGCATTTCATCCAAAAAATTAAAAAAGAAATAGACATGCCAGTGCCAACACCTACGATTTACAATTTAGCAACGTAAATTAAAATTAAAGATCTGCAGCAATGTTGGATCAGATGATAGAATAACAAGAGATTCATGCATAACTATCTTACAAACCAAAGGGAAAAGAAACATACAAATTCTCGCCACGTTGGGATCTTCATCCTGTATTTCATCTGCAGCTCTCAGAATTGCATCTATGTCTCTATTTTTCGCAAGAGAAGAAGGAACATATCCAGCAATTCCGCCAACAGGCTGACCTGTTGTATTTGAACCCATCCCAAATCTTTCCCTTCTTAATGCCGCCCGTACTAACCGCTCCCATAGGTCTTCCGCTCGAGACATTTTTGTACAGATAAATCACACAAATTCTACGACAGCAGATGGTAGAAATCCAAACGTCAGAATTCTGCTCATAACAGATTATATTTAAAAGTAAATAGCAACCAATACAAGTAAAGAGCTATCTTAGCAGAGAGATGTTATGTGCCAATCATACAACAAATAGAGCAGCATCAGAGTAAAGAGCATTATATGCCTCACTGCCGGGCCTGGCGGCCAGAACACAGTCCAGATTGATACGTAAGATTTTTTAGTACCAATAAAATATGGAGAAACAGGAAGTTAACTAATTAGAAAGACTGTAAAACTTTTTTCTTCTAAAAACACACCCATTAAAAAGGGAAATATAAAAAACATAATTTTTTTTTTAATAAAAAAAATCTAATCTTAAGAACCAACGATATGATTTTAAGCCCAAATATTAAACCCTAACTGAAATGCTATTAGAAATCCAAAGAATATGTTCAGTCGCGCTTTACAGACGAATCAAATAAAGAAAAAAAAAACTAAACATATTCAATATGTAAAAAAAAAAAAAAAAGCATAAGATCAAAAACCGGTTGCTAATTTCCGTTGATCTTTTTTCCTCAATTTTCCCGACAAACAAACAAAGCATTTCAAGTTACATCGGAGAGCATTTGCAATTGAAAATTGAAAATTAAAATGAAAAAGAAAACAGTGTACCAGATAGATGAAAAAAAAACCCTAAAATCCTAGCTTTCGATTAAGAAGAGAGAGAGAAACAAGAGAGACTAAAATAGAAGTGAAAAGGAGAGCAAAAGAGACCTGAACCGGAGAAGAAATTAAATTATTAAAGGTCAAAAAGAAAAAGTCGAACCCGTTTTACCGGTAATAGCCGGTCGTCGTACACGGCTTTTGAATTGTATGACGCGGCTAAGAAAACTCTGTCACGTGATAACCAATGACTTGGGCTTAGGATGTTTATCTTTGCACGTGCTCTGTTCGTTTGGGAGTTTGGGGTAAAATGAAGTCTTAATACTATAACAAGAATACTTATTAATCTTATTTTGCTTAAACTAGATATTTTAAGCCAACTTAACATTATTCTCCACGTCATTATCTTTTACTTTTTCCCAGCATTCTTTATGTTTCCCCTTTTTCTCTCGTTTTTTTTATCATAATTTTTCATGAATTTTATTTTTTATTTCCAACACTTACAACCCAAACCTTTTAAATTTAATATTTGTAAAAGCTCACAAACCTACTTTATTTGCATAAAAATTACATGAGTCATTGATGGATTAACTTTAATATTGTGTAATTTTGGTTGAAGTTGTGTTATTTTTATTCAATTTTGATTATCTTTATTTGGATAACATTCAAAATTATCCCATCAAGGTAATTAAAATTAAAAACGACCCTCCACTCCTTCATTTCGTATACTCTTTTTATTTCGGTCTTTCTTTATAAATGTTTCAAAATTATAATTTTGAATATTTTATGTTTTTATATTTTAAACTGGTTTTTATAATTTTTATCAAAATAATCTATATATAAAATATATATTATAATTTTTTTAATTTATATTTATTAAATTTAAACGTCCAGAGATATATGAAATAATATCATATTATTATTATTATTATTA
>JAQSVH010000013.1:712478-727305 GCA_029448705.1 Adansonia digitata
GCGATGAAAATCCATGCGATTTAATTAGTTAGACAATTTGAAAAGGAAGGCCCCCACTTAAGATAATATGCTCAGATGGTGTATATTACCCTTGAATTCCCAAGCTCTGGTATTGTGTTCTCTCACGCTGATTTTTACATATTTCTGTAATTTGCAGGAAATTAGAACGATGGTCTCAGTGCTATCTGATCATCAAAGTGAAAACATGGATCCTACTAAACTTGACCGCAAACCAGAACAAATAAGGAAAGTGAATAAAAAGCAAGCAAAATGAATACTTACAAACTTTAAAATGGGCAGGGATATTCACTAGCATTTAGAAAAAAAATCATAATACAAGCATTTTTCTAGCTTAAAGTTACAATAAAACTAAATCCAATGAGCCAGATAACTAAACAAGATTTACGAACCAAAGAAAGGTCATTTACCTAAGCTAGCTGGTAGAAGATACAATCACTTGAGATAGACACTGCTGCTGCTGCTGCTGTTACTGCTACCGGATATACAAAAGCTGTGACTAAATTTGCATGCCATTAGTTCCCCATCTTGCTGCGCTAATTATCTCTCCCGTCGGTCATTTATTGCCATCAGAGCCTTCGATCATCCGACCTTCACCCATCTCATCGTACTGCCGTTTTCTCCATGCTCTTTCTTGATCCATTGATTGCCCTTGTGAGAATTGATGCTCTCCATCTGTTTTTAAGCCAAACAAATAAATAAAAATAACAAATGTTATTCTTTCTTAAGAATAAAGCTATAAAACCTCTTCACCATTTTGAGCCAAATTTACTACAATAATCAGGTAATGAAAGCTCCCTTGGTGGTATGAGCGGTCACATAAGCTTTAAACATGTCACAATATATATATATATATATATATATATAAAATATCTTGTTGCTGTTGAAATAGCATTGACAAGTGGAATAATAAGGCATGCTTATTACCCCCTGTTTGAAATTTTTGTATCAATGCATTAATTCTTATAAGAATGGTAATGCGGAGGAGGTAAATTGAACGTTCAAAAGCTACAATTAGATTATGCAACAGATGATGGTGCATGATTATTTTAAATATTATTATATATCATAATTATATATAGTTAGTTATTACCACTTTCACCATCAGATGCATCTTCAAGCCTTGCAATTGCATCAACTAGGGCTTGTTCATGCTCCTACAATGACGAATATCCATCATGATTGCAGCAATAGCTGATGTAGAACAATGCAAGAAAATCCTTAGAAGACAATACTTACTTTCAGCACTTTCTTTGCTTTCTCAATCTCTATAGGATCAGGATGGCTTGCACCAAAAACTTTTTCCACCTGTTGAAAATTTACACAATTAGAAAAAAAAAAAAAAAGGGGGGGGCGACAATTGCAAATCTATTACATGATCTTCCAATCGCAATTATACCTCCTTAATTAGGGTATCTGTATGAAGTATCTCAATATCACCCAAAACCTTTTTCCCAACACCATTTTGCTTCGAAGGAAAATCCTTTTTAGCCTGACCCTTTAAACTCCCCCTACCTCTTCCTGCTCCAGCAACCCCACCACCACGAGCCATGGACTTCTTAATCCCATGGCCTGGTCCAGGGCGACCACCTCTACGGGATATTCCAGGATCATCACCTTCCCATCTAATATCTTCAGGAGATATCTGCCATTATATATAACAAATGTGGGTGGCAGGAAAGCAAAATACAAAGGACTTTTTCTAATGTTGTACAGCATGATCAAGAAGGGCTGGATAACTAAAATACCATTGGTTTCTTACTGCTCCTATGAGCATGGAGAATAAAAAGTAAGAATAGATGGTAAAAGACATCCTAGGAAGTAACAAAAACAACAAGACATGTTACAATTATCAAAATTACCACATCAGCATGCGATAATACAAGCTACAAGCCTAGCAAATAGTTATTTATAGCGATCACAGAACCTATAGCTCAAAAACATGGATCCTATCCTATTAATGTAACGCACAAGCCTCAATAGGAATGTTAATAGTGGGAGCATTGTCAAGATATGCAAATGGTTGACGAAATTGGTAGGTAACGAACTTGGCGCTAGTTATTTATTTGGTACAATAACTTGGAACTATATTACTGTATTGCATGATCGTTATTTGTATAGTAGATATACTAAAATACATGCAACAGTATCTTTGGAACCTCCTAAATTTTATAATCCAAGGCATAAACTGGTTGCAAATTCATGAAAATCATATTGATTATTGGCTACGCTTGACAATATAATGTAACTCTACGAGATATAAACCATATCACTGGAAAAATATGGTTCAAGATGTGGGATAGACAAGCAAATAAATTCTGCAATGTCTGATGAATGGCATAAAAGTTTTGATTTGTTAAAAACGGCACGCAACATACTGACTGAAGGTAAATCAGATAATAAAAAGCAATAATGCATTACATTAAATAGCATTAAGATACAACAACTCTACCTCTTTGAGATTGACCCATTCCCAGGTTTCATCTGCCGTATTAATGTCATAAACCAAAGCATGCCGACCCTATCAATATGGAAACATAGGATTATAAAGAGTTCCATTAGTTAATAGCTTACAGTATTATTAACTGTGAAATATACCTCAGCTCGGTTATAGTCTGTTATAACGGCCTCATAGAAATGGTTGTCTTCGGGCCACCTTGTCCAAACTTTCCTTCCAATTAACGGATCATATGGTGCTGCTTCAGCTGGTTCATTTGTTGCAAAGACCCCTGAAGAAGTACGATTAGGAGCCTGGGGCCTTCCAGAAAGACCTGTGGAAGGGTACTGCATTGACTTCATTGAGGATGCAGCACAAGATACATCATCAGTACATAATCAAAATAGAACATGCATATCTCACTCATTAACGTTTTTTATGCCTATTGAAACGAATTAACTTACTGATTTTGACTTCTTGCTCTTGGCTCCTGGGGGAGGACCCCGTCTCAAAGCCGATGAAGATGGCTGCATAGAGGGATGCAATGCAGGAGAAGGTGCACCCATAGATAGGGAAGCTACAGATTGTGATGTTTTTTGCTTCTTGCGTGATCCTGATACTGTAGGACTAGGTAAAGGGTCATGAATAGGCTGACTGGTACTGAGCATTCCAGGCTGGAGCCCAGTCATTGTTCTCCATTCCCTAACAGCAACATTGATCGTAGTTCTCATTATAATTTAGATATAACCAGAAGTCATTAATAAAAGCTGCTGGGCAGAGCATGGCGTTAATATAATCAGACCTTATCCTCTGAATCATGTCATCGGCATTAACCCTCGATAGAAGCTCCCTGTGTTCCTCATCTGACACTCTCAACTCCTTTCTGAGTTCAGTAATTAAACTTTCCTTCTCCTGAGAGGAACAACATATTTGGTTTATAGCTTTAAAAGCTATGATATAAATTATTGAATAAAATTTTTTTGGCAAATACCCAAGTTAAAGCATCTGACTGAGCTTTGAAGGCCCGTAAGACTGAACAGTATGCTTCCTGCTCAATGAGATGGATTTGAGTTTCCATGTTGCCATGCATCCGAGGCAAAGGAGCAGAACCTACAACTGCTGATCTTCCATTCCCAGCAGCAGTGCGACCCCCTCTTTGAAACCTATTCTGATGTGAAGGAGGGAGGTCATCATCTGTTCCTGCAGTTATTCCAGCTCAGAAAGATTCATTATTTGAGTTAAGCTTCTAGGATGTGCAAGATCTATATAAGGGTTTGGAGGAAATAATGAAATCATTTTACCATTTCCATACCTCTTATTACCCCAAAAAAAAATAAAAACTGATTAGATACAGAATCTTTCATAAAGTTACCAACTGCCGAATGCTTTCTTCAAATCACTCATTAATAAACATTTTAGCACTTCCAAACAATGTAGAAATTGTAACATTGAGAAAGAGAAACAGGGCATGAAAAAAAAGGGAGCTTGAACCTTTTGTGAATAGAAGCTAATATTGTATTGAATGGTAAGGTTTCATGAACCCTAGATACTCATTCAAGATTAACCAAGGAAAGATATGTAACTTTTGCATCAACTAACCAAGCTGAAGAAATCAAATTCTTTGCACCTCAAGATCATCAAATTTTACAAGGAAAAAGAAAGACAAACTGAAATAAAACTTTTAAGTCAACTCACCACTGCTATCAGAAAGCGGATAGTCCATGACAACTCCCTGAAAATTCAATCTTCACTAAACACTATGAAAACACTTCGAACCAATAGAAGAACCCGAAGCAAGCTGCTAAATTGTTGAGAAAGACAAGGTAAAAAAAAAAAAAAAAAACTGGAAACAAGAAAAATCTAAAATAGTCATAAATTCAGCTAAATGAGAACATCAATCAACTAAACTAGCCATACACTTTTTTTTTTTTGGCTACAATAAACAGCAACAATAGATTATAACAATAAATCCTAGCTGAACGCAGTCCTTAAAATAAGCCTTTAAAATATTAAGCATAGAAATTATAATTGTAACTTTTTGCTTCAATCTAGCTGTGGAATCAGCATAACAGAAAGAATGTAATAGTGTTTTCAGAGTTTTCCGAGTTACATTTCATGATTTCGGTTTTTGTCTTCAGGAGTTTGCCTTAGTTAATGCTCCTAATTAATGCATCAATACACCGATTGTAGAGGTATCAATTAGTTGGTTACTATTTCCACCTTTTTTTTGCTTGTATAAGCACATTTGGATAAGGCAAAAAAAAAAACTTTTGAAACATTACAAATTTAACTCCTTTTGAAGAAGAAATATATGATTTTTTACTTTAGGATAGAACTACTATGATAGAATTGGCATTGTATTTTAGTCATTTGATAATTTTTAGTACAGTGACAATTTTGCTTTCATTATTCAATTGTACACTATAGCAACTTCCTTTTTATGAAGCAAAAGGCAATTAGCCAAAAAAACAAAGAAACATGAATTCAAGCAAATTTGTTGAAACAAAACCCTAACTATGAAAAGTAAGATCTTAAAGGAGAAGGTAACTCAAAGATACAAACCGTCTATTCTAAATTAAGCTTCACGATTCTTTAACCAGTCTCGCCGCGTTAAAAGTAAACCGAAAAATATATACTAAAAAAAATCAATTTAAGTCAAGTTCATCAAAGAGAAACCCTAAATTCAAAAAACTGCACTCCAAAAATTACTCGAAGAAAATCATAAAATTTAAGAGGCTCACCTTTCGCGTCCAAAGCCCTCTTAACCTGTGGATCGAAAGCTAACTATTTCACCGAAAATTCTTCAAATTTCGGCCAAAATTCACTTCAAATAAGCTTTGAGAGGAATAAAATTCAACCAACTCTTCCCAACAGCTAAACTCCAAGAAGCTCCAACAATTTAAAAGAAAGAAACTTACTCGGAAAATTCTTCGAATCCCAAGCAAAAATTGGATCAAATAAGCTCGCAAAAAAAGTCGAAATTTGAGAAACAGAATTCGTTCATGTAAGGGCAAAATTCTGATTAAAAATTTCCAAGTCCTCTTGAAATTTTGAGCAAATACGGGGATTTCAAGGAATTAGGGAGAGATTTGGAGATGCAAATTAGGAATAAACTAGGGTTTAGAGAGTGAAATTTTTGTGTCACGAGATATGGTTTGGATTGGGAGAGTGTGCTTGTGTTTGAGAGAGGAGAGAGAAAGAAAGCGGACTTGAAATCTGCCTTTTTATTTTATTTTTTGCTCAGTTAATATTTCAATTTGAGTTCCGCTCTCTACGCCAATAATTCATGTCGTTTGGTTTAATAACAATTTTTTCTATTCATCATCCCAATTAGATCGGTCCACATGTTAAGTTACAATTCAAGTTTAGCTTCGAAGCTTTTTATCAGTTAAATCTATTCAATGTTAATTGATGTTTAAAAAATATTTTATTGAAATTTAATTATAATATATAAATATTAATATAAAAATAATTTTTAATAATAAATAATTAATATAAATAAGATAAATAGATTAAGTTAAAAACGAGTTTAAACATAAAATTTAAAATTTTTTTAAGTCAACATTGCTTCGTATATTTTGCACTATAAGCTCCGGACTATATCTATTTGTGATTGAATTTAAAATCTATTAATTTTAACTTAAATGCAAAAAATTCTATTAACTCATTTATCATTGCTCTTGCTCACTAAACCCACCACCACGGTAATTTTTTTTTTTTTTTGGAAATTGGCTGTCCATCGAAGACATTCTTGACCTCTACTACATCTCTGACTTGTCATCGCCCCCTTTCTTCTTTCATCCCCTTTTCCCCGACGAAGTAAGGTACAACATGAAAATTATTAAAGTTTAGGGTTGTAAGTTTTGCTCATTATTTACTTTCTTCAATTGGGTTTATAGGGATATGATTGTTCCAGGTAATTTTTGAGGTTTATTGATCAGTTCAGTTAGTTTGATTTGAATGCTTCAAATTGGTCCTATCGATTTTAATGTTTTGTTTGATTTAATCGATTATTGACATATTATGACTAAATCGATCTAACTGAACGAATTCTCATTCGTACTTAATAGGTGACGTGTGTGAGTGTCTCGTTTGGATGGTTGAGGGAAGTCAACCGACAAATCAACATAATCTTTCTCTCTCTTTATACTTTTGTCTAACCCCAAAAAAGTTTAAAAAAAATTGAAAGGAATAAGAAAAATGAGATTTCATTTCTCTCCAAAATCGCCGCTCCTCTCACTCTCTTCTTCTTCCTCTCTCGCTTCCCTTTGCCTCCGCCCTTTCTTTCCCTCTTCCCCCAGATTCCCTTTTTACCCTTCCCTTCCCCTCAAACCCCGCTTCTCCCTTGCTTGCCACGTGTCCACTGGCAGCAGCCTTCGTATGGATCCGCCTTCACCTGATCCCTCCTCCTCCGGCTCTGCCTCCCTCTCCGTCGACTCCGTTGCCGACGGTTTGAAAAATCAAAGCTTAAGAGAACACGATAATGATAATATAAAGAATGAAAATAAGAAGAAAAATGTTAAATTGAGCCTTGAAGATCTCAATTGGGACCATTCCTTCGTTAGGGAACTCCCTGGTGACCCTAGAAGCGATTCAATCCCACGTCAGGTTTAATTTCTGCCCTTTTTAAATTTCTTTTTCATGTTTTAGTTTTTTCATTTTTTTTTTCTTGGTTGAATACAAACTGTTGATAGTATATTGTTTTTTTATTATTCTGAATGTATTTTTTTGGCCTAAATTATAGTATTATTTCAAATTGCTATTTCTTTTTTAATTTTTATTGTATTAAGAATGAAAAAAGGGGAAAAATGATATTTGTGCTGTAATTAAATAGTGAAGAACTGAAAGGTTGTATCTTTGATTTGTATAATTTGAAGCCTACTTGTTTTGTGATGACTTTGCAGGTTTTTCATGCATGTTATACTAAAGTTTTACCATCAGCTGAAGTAGAGAATCCGAAGCTTGTTGCCTGGTCAGACTCTGTGGCTGCCTTGCTTGATTTGGATCCTAAAGAGTAAGTATTGCCTTAACACTGGGTTTCAAAAATAATACCAGCGAATGAATGATGATGGGTCTCATTAAAGGGGCCTCACCTGAAAGGTCTTGAGGCATTAACTCTGTCTAGCACTGGCTTTGCGCCTAGGCGCACACCATGACTATACTGATCTTGCACATGGGAACATGGATTGTATTTGATACCTGATTATTAGAAAAAATTGAAACTGTTAGATATAATTCTTTTTTCAAATTTTTTGGATATGCCTTGGAATGTTTAACTTTCAGAATTTGACTGAAAAAATTGAAGTCGGGGAGGGGGATTGGGACATATGTGCAAAGCTACTGGTGATCATATGCCAACATTATGCTTTATTGGGATGTCATGCTATGTCTGAATGTGGTCAGTATTTTGATAATTTTTTCTGTAAAATTGCTGAAGTTCATGTTTCATTTTCTTCATGTTTTGTTTTTAAGGCTTGTTTTGTGTATTCAATGACTTTTTATTTCATGCTATATTTGTCAATGTCTCTAGTCTTCTAATAGAAGAATTTGAAAGTCAGTTGGATTTATTGTCATTTATATAATAGGATACATAATCCTATGGAGAAGGGTCGGGTTGGAAACTTCTTATGGATAGGATTATATTGAATAAGATGGGGCATTTTGTCATGTATGCAACAAAATAAGTTAAAATAAGATCATTTACCCATCTACTTTGCCTTGTTATGCTGAATATATTATCATATTAAGAAAAAATTGCTATAGGATTAATTCATTGCTCACAATCTTGAGAATTTATCTTTCAAATCCTGGCTTTGATTGTTATTTATTGCCTTTTTTCTGTATCCCCTTGCTTTGCATCGTGTTGTCCAAGGGATTATTCATACAGCTCTTTCGAGTTGCAGATTTGAAAGACCAGATTTTCCTCTTAAATTTTCTGGGGCTTCTCCTTTGGCAGGAGCGTAAGTATCTGCCTTGAGTTCCTTTTACAGCTTTTTTTTCGTAGTTATGCTTCTTTTGGTCCTTATTGATATTCCCTATGACAGGGTGCCATATGCTCAATGCTATGGTGGACATCAGTTTGGCACTTGGGCTGGTCAACTGGGTGACGGTCGTGCTATTACTCTCGGGGAGATTCTGAATTCTAAGTTAGAAAGGTGGGAATTGCAGCTTAAAGGAGCTGGGAAGACTCCATACAGTCGATTTGCTGATGGGCTTGCAGTTTTACGGAGCAGTATCCGCGAATTTCTTTGCAGTGAAGCAATGCATTTTCTAGGAATCCCAACTACTCGTGCTCTTTGTCTTGTGACTACAGGGAAATTTGTAACTCGAGACATGTTTTATGAGTATGTTCATTGCGTTTTTTTATTAAAGATAACTGCAAGCTAACAAGACATTTCTTGCATACAATGTATAATTATGTAGGGTGTATTTTCAATTATAAATCTTTACATCTTTTACTGCAGTGGCAATCCAAAGGAAGAGCCCGGTGCAATTGTTTGCAGAGTTTCCCCGTCCTTTCTGCGGTTTGGTTCATTCCAAATACACGCTTCTAGGGGAGAAGAGGACCTTGGTATTGTACGTGCTTTGGCAGACTATGCCATCAGACATCACTTCCCTCATATTGAGAACATAAGTAAAAGTGAGAGCTTGTCTTTTAGTACTGGTGATGATGATCAATCGGTTGTGGATTTGACTTCAAACAAGTACGCAGGTAAACATATTCTGTACCACACTTGGTATGACTATGAAGTGTAAATGTCATGGAGAATTTGAAAGTTGTATTGGCAAAATTAAGGTGGATAGATGAAATATCGGTTTGAGGATCAAGTAGGTCTCCGTTCTCTCCTTGTGCTTTCTGCCTTCTGTCAACTTCTGCTTTTTTCTGGATTTCATTTTTACTTCTCTAGTGGCCCTGAGAACATGATTCCCTGGTGTTGTTGGCTGTAAGCTTTTTCATATTCAAAAACTGTAGGATATTCCAAATCTTCCATAAGTTCATATGTAAAACAATGGCTGATCCAACATTCTGGGAGAAGGCCTGGCTTGTTATATGGTGCTGACTTTTGTATTCAGGCAAATGACGTGTGCTTCTTTAACTAGTTTTATGACCTAATTGTTGTTTGTTGCTTGGCAAATGATTGAGACAGGCAAGCTTCACTCTGCTTGGTTCCAAATTTACCTTCAGGTCACTGAGGAAACCGTTCTTATTTTTAGGCTTTATTTTTGTTCATAAAATGCTGCCTCCTTCTGACTCAGGGTACGTATATTTGGTTTGACCGTGGGAACCAGATAAGAATGGTCTTTCTTTGGGTAAACTAATCCATGTAGATACATGGTCTTTCTTTGGGTAAACTAATCCATGTAGATGCATAGAGAATTGAATTTGATTGTGGTGTGGAGGACATGAGTGCTTTTCTGCTCCCCGTTATGGAGTTTTTGAATTTGTCTCTTTTTTTCTTTCCGAGTCAAGACAATTAGTTATGTCTTGTGTATGCCTTTAGTGCATATGTCATATGCTAGTAAATTTTGAGGATTTAAGTGTAATAATTCTAATTATTACTTCTCTTTTTTGTTTATGTGTAGCATGGATAGTGGAGATTGCAGACCGAACTGCTTCTTTGATTGCGAAATGGCAAGGAGTTGGTTTTACTCATGGTGTGCTAAACACGGACAACATGAGCATTTTAGGTCTCACCATTGATTATGGTCCTTTTGGATTTTTGGATGCTTTTGATCCAAGTTACACGCCAAATACTACGGATCTTCCTGGGAGGAGGTACTGTTTTGCAAATCAGCCTGATATTGGCTTATGGAATATTGCACAATTTGCCTCAACTTTGATGACGGCACACTTGATAAGTGATCAAGAAGCTAATTATGCCATGGAAAGGTATGTTTGGTTTCAGTTCTCTTTTCTTTGTAACAATACTAAAGTATTCCATCGTAGATCATTAATACATTGCCCTGCATACAGGTATGGGACAAAATTTATGGATGAGTATCAAGCTATAATGAGCCGAAAGCTTGGCCTCCAAAAATACAATAAACAGCTTGTCAATAAACTTCTTAATAATTTGGCTGTTGATAAAGTGGATTACACGAACTTCTTTCGGTCACTTTCCAATATCAAAGCGGATCCAGGCATTCCAGCAGATGAGTTATTGGTGCCACTGAAGGCTGTTCTGCTAGATATAGGCAAGGAACGCAAGGAGGCGTGGACCAGTTGGGTACAATCCTACATACAAGAGGTATGATAAGTTTTTGGTTATGTGAATATGCACATACATGTGCCTGTGGTAACCTTTAAAAACCACCACCGGTTTACAAAATAATTTTCCTTTGCACAGATATGTATGTATATTTGTTTTATTTATTCGTTATTTTTCTTCATGCATCAATTTGAAGTAGTTGGCTCTCCAACCTATGTTACTCGGACTCAGGTGTGAGTGTCAAAACAAGTATGTTCAATATTTTTTGAGATTTTCGTGTACTAGGAGGGTTCTTGGAGGATCATATCCTCATACCCATATCCGGATATGTATTGAACATACTGTTGGACATGGGTACTTAAAGAAAAATAAGAAGTCAGAGCAAACATAGCCTCCAACTCCTAGTTGTAGCAAAACTTAGCTTAGTAATATAATGGGACAGCGATGTTATAATTAGGGACAGCTTTTTATCTGATCTTCTTGTTCCTTGGGGTTTTATTGTAAAGAAGCTTGCTGTATAGATTATGGTTACGTGTACTATAAAGTTTGTAATTTTTTATATTTGATAAGGAGACAATTTGCATTCCTCATCTTCCAATTTTTTGTTATCAACTGCTGAAATCTCACTAGATCTATTTTTCCTGCAGCTTGTTGCAAGTGGCATCGCGGATGATGAGAGGAAAGCTTCAATGGACTCAGTGAACCCTAAATATGTTCTCAGGAACTACCTATGTCAGAGTGCTATTGACGCAGCCGAACTTGGTGACTTTGGAGAGGTCCGAAGGCTGCTTAAAGTAATGGAGCGGCCATATGATGAGCAACCGGGAATGGAAAAATACGCACGTTTGCCTCCGGCATGGGCTTATCGGCCTGGCGTTTGCATGCTATCTTGTTCTTCATAAGTTTTTTATTTCGGGTATGTTATACAAATATCACAAATACCAAAAAAAAACAGAAGGAAAAAAAAGATAGGATCCTTGTATATGATAGTGGAAAAGATTTTTATTTCCCTTTTCCTTCATTCTACAATAAAGTTGTAGTATTGCTTGTATTGTATACCCTTATCGGCTCGTCCATTGGTGACAGCTTTTATGTTGTTTGCATGTTTATGCATTTGACTATCCCAATATTTGATTCTGTTATCTATTGCCCATTTTTTGTAATACTATGAGAAATAAAATAACTACCATGAAGCATTGTTATGTTAAAAAGAGAGAATAGAAGTGTCCTTTACCTTGTAGGTTTTTTCTAATGGTTTAAAAATATTTTATCTTTTTACCTAAGTTAAGCTTTAGTCAGCTTAAAAGTCCATTCATTATTTTAAATAAGATTAAAAATTATTTTAATATTAATATTTATAATTAAATTTAAACTAAAAATAATTTTTATGATTTAAATAATAATTCGGGTTAAATTAAATTGGTTTGAATTGAAAAACTCATATAGAAGTTGTCTAGTTCTAGTCAGCATGATGAGCAGGTCAAATTTCAAGGTATTTTGAGATTTTGTTTGGGCTTTTGTCTCTGTAGGTTATATTGGGGCTGGCATTTAATCTTAATCTTAATCCATCATTCTAATGTATAAAAGCATAGCAAGGATCAAACAGACAAGGTCAAATTAGACAAAAAGGTCCCCCAATTGGAAGGCATATTTTCCTAGATGATAAGTGATTGTTTAGCAGAGAGCACGATTACCATCCTAAATTTAAGCTATTTTTTGTTACACTTAATAAACAAGGTAGGACTCACAAATGATGCAACCGGTTTGGTCTGACGTAGATCTAACAATCAATACTAAACAGATATGATTACATGATAAGAATATAATGCTAAAAAAAAAAAAAATTAAAATATGATAAAACATGAAAATATAATATGAACACGATTCACATATACAAATATTTTAAAATCTATATAATATGAATTATTAATAAATAAAAATTTATAATAAATATATTAAACACAATTACGGTACTTTAAAACGTACGAATATAACTAGCTAGATCTAGTCTCATGTGATTGGTCATATGACACATGTTAACTACTATCTCAAGACCGCAGAGAAGTTAGCTACTCCCATTAATTCATTATCACATGATCAGCTGCTTCCAAGATCCAAATCATTAATTAAAGAACAAGGAAAATGTATAAGAATAATGCATCCAATCAATAAGATGTTATAGAGGGGGACTGAGTTCAGTCCAATTTGTTCTTCTTTAAAATTTTCTTCTGTAATATTAGTAGAATTCCCAACATTCACTTTATGATTATTTTATGGCCTTACTGGCCTACTAGTAATTTTCTCTCATCTAAATTGATTATGTGTACCTTATTCAGATTTTTTTTAATTTTTTGAAATGTTCATATCTGATATTTGTGTCTAATACTTATTTGAATATGAATACAAAAATATAATCTTTTAAAATATACTAAAAAATTTAAAAAAATATTAAATATACCTACACATTATTACACCCTAATTGGGCTTATTTGTATCTTAGGCTCAAGTTATATTTTAGACCATGATTGGAAATAGTATAGATCTATCTTTCAAAAGCAGAGAGATATATAATTCCATAACACTGGTTAACTAGCTACGATATTGAATTTAGTCTAAACACACTATACCTCTAGTCATTATAGGAATATCCAACTTCCAAACAAATATTTTTAATTAGGAAAAGAGTAATTGTTTAGTTACAATTTTTTTAGTAAAAAAAGATTACAGTTTAAAGGTAAAGAAAGGTCGCAGAATTAGAACTCTAAATTTATTAGATATTAAATCTCAAGATAATTGTACAAATCAACTGAGTTAAGTTTCAGACTCATTGTCTATATATATTTACATATATATATATATATATTACACTTGTATTAAGACTAATAGAAACAACATGTAACACATGCAAGCTCTATCACCTTTCCAGAAGATAACTTTGAATGTCTTGGTTCCAAAGTCACATCTATTAATTACATTTCTTCTCCAATCAAAACAACACTATGAAATTCATTCATGGAGCTTTGTTAGGTATCTTTGCCTTGATATTCTTTCAATATTTATTAATTTGTTCTCCACTGTCCTTCCATTGTTGGAGAAACACTGATCCAAGAATTAGAAATCTGCATTCAACGAGATTGTTATTAGGCTCTTCTTCTTCTTCTTCTATTTCTGCAAATCCAAACAAGTTGAGTGGAGCCATTGAAGATCCAAACAAATCTATGGAGACAAGTCTAAGAACTGCACCGCCGAGTGGTTCTAATCCCACCCAAAACAAGTAACTCCTCATCTGGTGTTTGGATAGAATAGATTTTAAGGATGAAAGACAAATCAGTAAGTCCCAATTCTCCTTCAACATTTTTGCAGTTTTCTTACATTTACTGTTGTTGGATAGGCTTGCCTTGTATTCACAAATTATTCAATATTTATTTTTTTCACTCCAAGTCTTGTTTTCCAGTAGATTTACAGACGAGATTAAAGAGTATTTATCACAGATTTATATTGCAATTATAGATTTATTTTTGGTCTGACAGTGTTTTTCGTACCTAATTATAATAAATATTTATCGATAATTGTAACGTCACATTGTGATGGTTATTTAATTTTCGATATTTATATTATCATGTACTTATAAGAAAACATTAGAAATATTATAATTTATTTTAATATAAAAGAGATTGTATTTTGAAGATAAAAAAAATTACTTTAAAAATTTAAAATTTAAAATTATTTAATAATTAAGTTAAATTTTAAATCCAAAAACCCAACATATAACTCTCAAAAGTTTCGCCTACTCCACAGTTTCAGAATAAATCAGTACTTTGCTTGTTTCTTCCACAGGTAACTTTCGGCCTGAATTATTAAATTTGCTTTTGCAGTGATACTTTTTTGGACCATCTTTTCTTTAATGGCTTTTCTAATTAATTTCTGTAACATGTGAATTCATGTGATGTGAGGAACAGAACAAGATTACTGCTCTTTATATTCCCTCTGTTTACTTTCTTTTGATTTAGGGAACATGATCCATGGCGTATGATAATTTATATATTTTATTATGTTATATTTTTATTTAATATATTTTATATTTATATAAATTTTAATATATTAATAATTTTTATTGTATATTGTGTTATATAGTATTTTTATTATTATATATAAATATATT
>JAQSVH010000013.1:736394-748982 GCA_029448705.1 Adansonia digitata
AAACTTGAAATGGAACGCTACTAAAACTATATTATGTATAAAAAGATTACTTAAGAGTTAGTTAACAAAATAAAAAATACTTATTTAAAATAAAAAAGGTAAGAATAAATTAATTATGAAATTAGATTACTTAATTATGTTTGATATATTTAAATTTTAAACATAATATGAAATTAAATTAACAAAAAAATTCAAAGTACATAAACATGAAATTCTTAACAATTTATTTGTATGGTACTTTTGTACAATGGATAAATTTTATCAGATTAATTTATGTATTTATATATATATATATACATTTATGATTATATGCATATATATTTTCTAACTTTTTTGTAATAAAATTTTAAGGTCAATTATCTATTTTTATAAACGTAGATATTGTCCAAGGGATCAACATTATGACCATTGGTCAAGCTAATTTAAATCTATTATAAGATATTATAAATGTAAAATTAAGAATAATACATTTATTCTAACGATAAGAGATTCATTTATTTATATCATATGATAATAACGTAAAGTATAAATCATTATAATAAAATACATATATTTAGTTTTGCCTTTGATATTGAATTTGAAGTTGTTAAAGTTGAATTATTTTAATTATGTATAACTGTAAGCATGGTATTGTATTACAATGTAGTATTTACATGATTTTTAAGTAATTTTTTTTCTCTTTAACTATTTTTAAAAGTAATGATTTTGTTATATTTTATAGAAAAATATTTAAAAATAAGTATTATAATTAATTTTATTGAATTATTGTGAATTCAAAAGTGAGTTGAAATACATTATGAAATTTATAAACTAATAATCATGTTTAGAAATTTTAAATCACTCTTAACTATAGAAAGAGTTAGTTACACATTCTTGATGTGTTCAACAACGAATTCATATAAAAAAATTAAGGAAAAAAATGAAACTCTTTTACGATCGCTAATTGCAAGTTCTTTCTTTGTCTTAGTCTTTTTCATTCTCTTAGTCTTCCTCTATTTATAGTGGCTAAAGATGAATCCTAGGTTTCTTGAAAATAACAATTGCAAATTAAATTAGGAAAGACTAAAGAAGAATTCTAGTTAAACTAAGGTTTCTAGCAGTCCAATTTCTCAAAGATTTGGATGACCAAATCTTATCCAATGTAAGCCAATTTCTCAAAGATTTGGATGACCAAATCTTATCCAATGTAGGCAAGTAATATACGATTGGAAAGTTCTAAAAATCAACTTCAAAAGTTTAAGTGGGTAGTTCAAATTAAATGTTCACTTCTCTCAATATCAATGCTCATGATAATAGTTTTATAGTTCGTCGGTAAAATGTTAGAGTCTTAATCTCAATAATTAAAATTAAATTTTTGACAAGTTTAATTAAAAATTTTATTTACGTTGCAAATATTTGTATCCATACTATATATAAAGTCAATGTGTCCAATAAAACTAATTCTATTGGGAATTTAAAAAAAAAAACAATTATAAAAAAATTTAAAATTAAAGATATGATATTTATTCACTTGGAAAAACTACCCTAAAAAAATCCATTTTTTTGTATTTTTTTTTTTCAAAATACAATTTTTTTAGTTGCATTTTTTTCAACCACCCAAGTAATGAATGTGCCATAATCAAATAATATATAAAATTTTTAACTGAATTGACATCACATGTATGTTAGGCCAACTTTGTAGGGATAATTACAAAAAAAAAAAAAATTTCAAATTAGATCTTAATATCAAATACAAAATAATGTTATTCATGTCTTTTAATTTTTATTTAGTAATATTTTAAAATTTATCTTTTTTTAATCTGTCAATTTTTTTTTTTAAATTCTCATATCTAATTTCTCTTCTTAAAAAAAAAAAAAAAACCAACTTTTTCGTGAATAGTTTTTACCTCACATTCTGTGCTCTTTTTTTAACCTAAAAGAGGTTTTCTGCCTAATAGGCTAATGTCCAAGAAGGAAGGCCCAAGGTATCTAGCAGCTTCTTGGTCCCATTATCAAGGAACGTACCTCGCGGTCCTTCCAAACACTTATGGGTTCTAACCCAAACTCCAGTTCAAATCTTTGCGCCAATATCATTATAAAAGCCACAAACGGGTTGGTTTGAACCAGGAGATCTTTGGATTACGCATTAAATTATTTTAAGTTTAAATATTTTATATTTAATTTTTTTTGAGTTTGAATTATCTTAAGTTCAATCATTTTGAATTCTAATTATTTCATATTGAAATTGGTTCGGATTCATGCAAGCTTCGAGGAATTCATATAATTTTGGAATTTTATAAGTTATATTTTTAATTTTATTTTTACATAGCAAAAAAAAATATTAAAAAAATTTTAAAAAATAATAAATATTTATATAATTATAAAATTATATAATAATTTTGTTTTTAAATTGAGTATCAACATATTTGAATATTGTCTATTATTTTTAATACAATATATTTTAAGTTCAAATATAACGCTAAATATATAAGTTCGATATATCTACTTATAGATACTTCTAATTTTTTCTTTGTTGTTTACTTTTTTATTTTATTATATTTTACTATTTATTTAGTATTGAATATAATTATAATCATATATATAATATAATAAGATTCACGTTGACTGTGCAAACCCTACTAATAAAGATGTCTCATGCAAACTTTATTTTTATGACACATAAATTAAATAATAAATTATTTGTTATAAAATTTTGATAAGAGTAACCAATCAACCCTATCGAAATTTTAAACTTTAACATCAAGTAAATAAGATTTTATTTAAATCAAGTAAATAAATAAGATTAACCCACAAACCGATTTATCAAAATTTTAAACTTTGAAATTTTATTTTATTTAATTGATTTATTAAATTTAATATTATCATTAAAAAGTAAAGATAAGATAAGACATTGTTTTAAATTATGTAACTCTATTTTTTTTGACACCTGAATCAAATAACAAATTGTTTGTTATCAATAAATAATAACATACTATTTGTTGTAAAATTTATCCAAATAACAAATTATTTATTATAAAATTTTGATAAGATTAAAACCTATCAACGCTAGCAGAATTCTAAACTTTAAAATTTTATTTAAATCGAGTATATAAATAAGATTAACCAACCGATTTATAAAAAATTTACACTTTGAAATTTTATTTTATTTAATTGATTTATCAAATTTAATATTATCATTAAAAATTAAAGATAAGATAAGTATTTTTTAAAATTATGTAATTTAAATACTTTAAATTAGAAAAGAAATCAAGTAACAATAAAAACTTACAATAAAACCCATTAAGCATTATGATACTTTTGGATATCATATAGTTGCTTGTTAAAGAACAAATTCATTGACCCTTGCCCCTCATAAAAACTCCATTGTCACTAAAATCTACTTAGTAGTAGCTTTCATTTTTATTTTTTTTCAAATAAGTTGATTTTATTCATTTAGATGTCCAATATTCAAAATTGCATATGTCAATTATATAACTATAACCATGTGATACAATTCAGCTTTTTTTTTAAAGCTCACATGTTTTAATTGTCATTGAGGAATGAAAAGAATTTTCTTCTCAATTTGATTTATGATTTCTTAAGTTGGACAATGATTTTGTTTTCTTTTCACCTTTTGACAATAATAACTTATTTTCAATATAAAAACTTGATAATTACCGTTAAAAGTTGTATGTAATGCTATTAAGTGTTGCAAATTATTAGGTTGCAAAAAGTGTTTGAAGTAATTTTAGCATATATGCATATTGCACCATAAATGTTTATGGTTGCAACAAGGTTTTTTTTATGCATAAATGAAAAGAATAACGTTATGATCACTTAAGTAATTTTATATGTAGAAAAAAATATACTTGTAAATTTAAAAAATTACTTACTTTTCCTTAATAAATTATTCTTATTTTTTCATATATTTTTTGTTTCACCTATGTAGCAAGAGTCACATGTTTCTGGTGTGTATATATAATATATTTATGATTACCACGTATATCATAATCATAATTTTTATTTAAAATTATAAATATAAATAAGAGGATTTCAAACTGTTAATCAATCCTATAATTTGGGAAATACATTGAATATTTGGTGAATAAAATGAAAGAAAAAAATAAAATAAAATAAGTATATGAAATCATAGCAAAAAGATGTGAAAACCTAAAATAATTGTATAAAAATTGATGTTTGGAACCAAAAAAAAATAACATTGTGACTTGGATTGAATCTCAAAGAAAAAAATAGATCAATGAAAAATTCATGCGATAAGTTTAGTAAATTTTTTTATACTATATATATGCACCCCTTTATATGGCTAGAAGAAAAAAATATTTTTATAAAATAAAAATAAGTTACATACCAGTAGTTTTTAAGAAGAAATGGGTAATTTGTTTTAAGTAGTAAATTTTTTTCAAAAAAAATATTTTGTGAACAATACTAATATCCTATGACACTATTCGGTATTATGAATTTATTTGATTTTTTTGTGAATTTATCAGTGGAGTTGAAATAATTTTATTCACGACACTAAATCGAATAAAAAATTTTAATAATAGTTCTAGAATTTGTTACGCACACTATGTGGGTGGAAAAAAAATTAAAAGGAAAAAAAAGTGATATAAGGTACTTTTTTAAAAACAAATGGATAGTTTTTTAAGAAATATGTATTTTTATTTCAAAAAATATTTAATAAAAAATTTTGAAAGAAATTAAAACGCCATTTTATTATTTGATGTTACAAAATTATTTTGTTTTGTATATTGCTTTTTGTTTTTGTAAATTATCAATTGAGTTAATATTCTTGATTTATGACATCAAATTCATTCAGCTCTTATAATTAACATAAATATGTATGTATATATATATGACAGACCTTTTATATGGATAAATTTTTTAATTTATTTTTTGGAAAAAAAAATGATAATGCATAAGAAAAGTTGGATAATTTTTAATACAAAAGTACGTAGTTTTTTTTTAAAAATTGGATAGTTAATTGCCTTTTTATGTGAAAATATATGAATCCTTTTAATTTTATATTTGTTAAAACAAACAACTTTATTTGTTTTTTTTTAATCTATTCTCTAAATAAATTGATGTCAATTGACTTAGAATACTAACTCAATTAAAAGTTTTGTAATAGATCATATATCCACCTTGTAGGTGATTTTTTTTTTAAAAAAAAAGGTTAGGTACTTTTTATCACATTATTTTTTATTATCACATGCATCAAATGTGAATGCTCGTCAATTTATAAAATTTTAAAAATATATTTGTATATTTTAAAAATAAATAAAATTAATAAAGTATATAATAACTAAAATTTGCATTATTATGTTTGTTTGACTCGTTTGCAAATTATATCAACGTATAACAAAGTTTATTATCTCTAATATTACGCAAAATTAACTAAAAAAATTCAATGTAAATTTTAATTATTTATTTCTATTAAATAAATTGTTTTTAAGTTTATTGAAAAATAACACTTTTAAGATAAAGTAATTTTGATAAAAACTTTTAATTTTTATTTATTATTAAATTAATTCATTTAATAAAAGTGTTTTAATGAAATTAAATTTTTTTCTTATAAAGTAAATAAATCTTATTAATAATAAAAAAAATACTTATAATGGCAACTCATAAACATAGTAACAACAATAATTATTTTCATCAATTCAAAAGTTTTTTCCATATTTATGTATACATACATATGTATGCGTATAAAAAATAAATTAGAGACCAAAATGTCATAATTTTATTTTGTTTTATTGTTTTGATTTTAGTTTAGTTTTTAAATAATTTCTTCTATGAAATTAGAGTCACTTGACTCATGACATCAATTTAGTTAGATGCTTTATATATAGTATCAATAGATATCTATAAAAAAATATAAGTTATATAATAATGTATTAAAGGTTTTTTTACTAATTATATTAGGTGGGATGAATTAATCTTAAATTCATCATTGCCTCGATTTTTTTCTCATAAAACCTGCCCATCGAACCTCGATTTAAGGTTTATTTGAATGAATGGTAAAAATGAGTCTTCGTGAGATTGAAAACAATGACAACATTGAAATTAGTTATTATAGTGATAAGTTGAGTATTATAACAGTAAGATCAAAATCAACGATGGAATGTATTTAGATTTAAAAATAGCGGTAGTGATAAGACAAATTATAGCGAGAAAAAAGAAAAATCATTAGGGATATTAAGTTAAAACTTGTATATTATAAATTTATAACATATTTGAAAAAAATAAATTATTAAAACTGTTTACTGATAAATCTTGGAAAATATAAATATTTAAATAATTTGAGTAGAAAACCAAATGGATATTTCATTTTCAAAGCAAGACATCATTTTTCATATGCTCATTTCAATTATTGATTGGAAAATTATATTTAGGTGAGCTTTTAAAGTCAATGCAGCATTTTATTATTATTAGAAACTTGAACATAAAAGCAGTGCCATTTTATTTTGTCTTATTCTTGAAAAAACCAATCAACTACTTAATATTTATGAAATCATATCTTAATTGAAATTATTAGCACAAGAGTTTCGTAAGTTAGGTTGAATTAAGTTAAATTTAGTTGGTCTTTAAAAATTTTTACTTAAACCATTTAGTAGGTTTGAAATTTTTTAAAGTATTTTAATTTTAAATAAAATTTAAAATTAAAATAAAATAAATATGTTTTTATATATTAAATAACATTCCAAGCTTCAAAACAATGTTTATGACTTAAACTAAATCTGTCATTATTTTTTCGAAGGTTACAATTTGTAAGTAATGAAATTTAAATTTTATACTTATTAAACATGACTTTTTAAAAGTAATTGTATATTAAACTTGAATTTTCAAGAGTCATTGTATTATAATTGTAATCATAACTTTTAATAAATGTAATTTCCTAAGAAAATAAAGAATATATAGAATAAATGCAATGGCGTTGGCCAACCATGGGCTAAATCCCGCCAATCTTTTTTTCCAAGCAACCTTCTTTGTTTCCTTGTATCTCTGCTCTCCCTGGGAAATCAAATCATTTAGGTTTTCAAAGGTCAAAAAATTATATATATATATATATATATAAAGAAAATGGGAATTTTCAGTTAGGAGAGAGTGACATTAACGTACCAACCACATGGAAGAGTCTTGATGGCCATTGAGACTGAAAATTTAAGCAAAGCTAGCTGATTGCTGGGCCTTCCCAATTTTTAAACCATAGTTGGCATACCTGTCACACCCACAGCAACCTCTTTTTTCCCTTTTTATCTCTTCCTTTGCTTTTACAATGATTTTACAATTTTAATTTTTTTATTATTCATATTTATTATCGATATTTTTTATAATTAATTATAATAATATTTATTATATTTAAAATTACAATAAAATATAATGCAATTTAAATCTCATTCGTAACTATAATTTAAATTCTTGATTTAAACTTCCACCTTATTCTTGTTTAGTTTTCCTCAGAGTTCAAACCAACAGTATCTCATCTCCTTTCACAAAGTTCTCTTCAGCTTTGGCATTTCCCACAATTCTTCCTGCAACGCGTACTTTTCTCGGTAATCTTTCAATACTGCTTTTCCTCGTCTAATAATTATAAATATAATTATAATATAAATATACGAATATACTAAAATTTATAACAACATAAATCGTCAAGTCTTTCTCTATCCCTATGTATAAATATAGCATTTAATGCTCTTACATTTATGTTCATGTTTCTTGAATGGTGCCCGCCTCTAGCCTGTGATCACTGGCTCAACTCAAAATTTTGGAGTGACATTGTCTGCTGCAAACAGCTTTCGGTTCTGGCATAATCTTTAAATTCTATTTAATGCTGTGAGGTACTGGAACATGTAGGCTAAAAGACTAATATCCCAGACCCCGAAAAGCCACCAAACATCCAGTAATAACGAAGACCAAAGCTTAGAGTAGTAACCAGCGAACACTGGATAACAGATTTCTAAATTTTATGTTCCACAGGCTCTGAGTTGTGTTCATGGAGAGGAAAGACAAAGAAACTACGTCGAAAATGGATGATTACGAAGTGATAGAGCAGATTGGGAGAGGAGCTTTTGGGGCTGCATTTCTTGTTCTCCATAAAGCTGAGAAAAAGAAGTAAGATACATATATATATATATATATATATACATGTAATCTTATCTCTACTTTCTTCCTTTTTTTCAACTTTTAATTAATACTCTATGCTGTTCTTATTCTTTATTTTTCTAAAAGTAATCATATCCGATGTATATGTGGATATGGTACAAGAAATATCCTCCAATGGTCTTTCAACTACATAAAAATCTTAAAAAAAAAAAAAAATTAAACATGCTTGTATCGAACGTATAGCTGTGTATGACACTCACATTTGAGTCTGATTAACATAAGCTATATCTGTTCTAAAGTGATGGTAGATTAAAATTGGGGGTTGGAAATTGAAAATTAATCTGAAATAAACTTCTGCATATGTTAAAATATATCTATATACATGCAGTTTCGTAGTGTGATTATATTAGTTTATATATATATATATATTATGTTTGATATTGGATTTATATTTGCAGGTATGTATTGAAAAAGATCCGTTTAGCCAAACAAACTGAGAAGTTTAAGCGTACAGCGCTTCAAGAGGTTACTCTTTTTTTAAGACTTATTTTCAGCAGAACTGCTTCACCTGTCAATATGCTAGATTCCAACTTGTATTCTGATTGCAAAAAGGATGTTACAATTTGAGGGTAGGAAATTGGATTAAAGATGTTGTAATTCAAATCTTAGACTTATTAGATGTCATCTTTTAACGGTGATTATATGAACTAATTGAACTAAACCTCATATTCCCATATTCGGATCTCTTTAAGCCTCTGTGTACTTTGGATAAATCAAAACATCTTAGTATGTTCACAGCTGAATATTGTAGTTTACATTCCTGTTTATTGGTTTTCAGCTTTGAAATTAAGCAGAAGAAGTGCCATTAGCTTGGTTTCTAGAGTAGTTGAAAATATGCTTGGAAGGGGTTTAAGCATGCAAGAAAAGAGAAAAAAGTAGAATGGAACATCAAAGGTCTTCAATATTAACTGGGAAATGGTGATCAAGTCTTTGAAAAAGTAAATGTGAACTGAAGAAGATATTAGCTGTACGGTATAGTTCATGTAGGTATACAAATAGTTTCCATCATACGGCATGTATACCTTCTATTTTGTTTCTCCGATGCTTATGAGCAAGGATTTAAATTACGATAACAAATATATTTTCACTCATATTGTGTTAATCATGATTATAGATATAATAAATATTATGGAGGCCAAATGTAGTGAATATTGGTAGAAAAAAAATCGAAATTATGAAATAATGACCGTAATCTTGCAATGGAATCACTATGTAAATACGTGCTATTGAGAAAGATTTTGGTTACAGGTTAAATTATATAGTCTTGTGGGAAAAATGATTCTATTTCTATTGCTTACTATTTGTGTTGCAGATGAATTTGATAGCGAAGCTCAACAATCCATATATAGTGGAGCACAAGGATGGATGGGTGGAAAAGGTGGTCTATTCAATTTTTTTTATTGATTTTGTGGATGATTTGATCCCGTAATCAAAGAATCGAAACTGTTTTATCCTTTGAAATAAAAAATGGGACTATAATTAGGATAACTTTGTGTTTTGGATTCATTCTTCTTTTTACAGGAATCTTATGTCTGCATTGTGACAAGTTATTGTGAGGGAGGAGACATGTAAGTTTGTTTCATCAAAAAATTTAAATTAAAAAAAAAATAGAGTTTATCTTAGCAGGCATTCATGGCATAGTCGAGTTTAAGCGTAGTATTAATATTATTTGAGCTTTTCTAAGCTTAGCTTAACTCGAAATATTAACTTCAAATTTATACTCAAACCTACTTATATTTATAAATGAATAGTTTAAACTTATTTTGATTTACCTATATTATATACATTTTAAATTTTAAATTTTTATTAATTTAATAATTTTATTTTATTAAGTTTTAAAATATAGATAACTTGCATATTTTTGTAATTCAGGTCGAAGCTTGACCCAAATTCTTATTTATCAATAAAAAAATCATTTACATTTGATTACAATAATATTTCAATATTAATAATGAAAATTTTAATAATTTTAATAGTATTTTGAATATTGATGTGCCTCTTGGGTTGGCCTAAGTAAGGAAGATAGAAAAATTCTTAGCATTGACCGGATCTATAAATAAGTCTAGACACTAGTTAAAGATTATTTAATTATTATTTCATTTTTTTTACATTTAATATTTCACTTATATTGAATTTAAGAAAAAAACTATTTATTAATTATACTTTTATTTGCTTAAATATCATATTAACCAGTGTCACTAGACACTCGTTAATATTTTCCTTTATTTTCATATATCCTTTTTAGAATATACCACAATCTTATTGGCTGTTAGCTAGAATTCAATAACCATACCAGATGGTAGAAGCAGCAATATATAACAAGATTTTAGTGCCATACATAATCAGGGAATGCTAATATACAAATTTATTATTGCAGGGCTGAGATGATAAAGAAAAGTAGAGGAACATTTATTCCAGAAAAGGTAATTGAAATGGAATTTTAATTTGCGCTTACTGCTTAGTGTGCTCACCACTTACCATATCCCTTCTTCTTCTTCTTCTTCTAATGCAGAAGCTTTGTAAATGGCTGACACAGCTGTTGCTGGCAGTGGACTACCTCCACTCCAAACGTGTCCTTCACAGGGATCTCAAAGTATATATATGAATAATGTTTCAGCTGTTTTCTGTTAAGACAAGACAAAGTTCTGCTTAATTCCCATATATTTGGCAACTAACTAATCTTTGTTTCTAAATTTCAGTGCTCCAACATTTTCCTTACACAACATAATGACATTCGGTTAGGTCAGAAACTTTTGTAATAATTCATCCAACTTTTATTCATTATGTTTCACTTCCATTGCCTTTGCAACTGTAACTTATTCATTTTTGTATTTAATAACATAGGTGACTTTGGACTAGCAAAACTGCTAAGCAAAGAGGATCTGACTTCAACAGTAATGGCTGCATTTATCTGATACAAACTAATCTCCTATTCGCTCTTCTAAATTCAGATGGCTGGGAATTTAAGGAAAATTTAGAAACATTTGCAAAATCTCATCTGATTGTCTATTGTTTTAAAGGATCTGAATTGCAACCAAACAAAACTATGTTACTCTGACTCTTCATTTTCCTTATAGTATCTGCATCCGACATATATTCGAATATAGATGTTTGATATGATCCTCCAAATATATGGAAAAAAGCTTAGAAAAAAATTAAATATTCTCTTGTTGGATACTCTCGACTGAGTCCGAGTAACATAGAAAGAAACTGATATTTCTTTTGATACCGAAATTTCCCTTCTTGTCTTTGCTACTGCTTTTAATTGATTAACTTAAGCTATAAAAGTATCAAGAGCTGATCATATAGCTGATCTAGGCACCATTTTGCTTCTATTCTACTACACAGGTTGTGGGCACTCCAAACTACATGTGTCCAGAGCTTCTTGCAGATATACCATATGGCTACAAGTCAGATATATGGTCCCTTGGTATTATTTGCCCAGCAGTCTTTTTATTTATTTAGGACCATGAAACTAACTCTTTGACATCCTTGGAATTGCAATTTTCTTATAGGTTGCTGCATGTTTGAAATAGCTGCCCATCAACTTGCATTCAGAGCTCCTGTAAGCATTCGCTTTACATGTAATACATGTTACTTGGATTCAGATAGTGTTGGATACAAGTATATATCTGACACGAGTATATTTAATTTTTTCAAAGTTTTTCATATATTTAAAAAGTCATATCCCAATACTTATGTTCAAACATATGTCAAATACAAATAATTAAAAAAAATAAAAAATTAGAGCAGCATAGCTTGTGCTTAAAAAGGTTTATTGTCCTCCAAAAAAGCATCAAACTAAAGTTTGAGTTGTTATATAATTCTTTCAACAGGATATGGCAGGACTAGTCAATAAAATCAATCGATCCTCCATTTCTCCACTTCCAACAGTGTATTCCTCTACACTGTAAGTAGATGTCAATTTCTGCATAGTTTCCTACTTATTGAAGATTTTATGCACAAATACTCATCATAAGAAATTGATAACCAATACAATGAAATCTTCCCAACTGCAGGAAGCAACTGATCAAAACCATGCTACGGAAGAACCCGGAACACAGACCAACTGTAAGTTCAACTATAATTCTATTCTATATTGCTCTAACTCTTTCTTTTTTTTTTAAGTACTCGTGTTTAATATTTGTGTCCAACATATTTTCAAATATGGGTATGTGAATATGACAATCTAAGAACCCTCTAAATATATGAAAAAACTTAAAATGACAATTGAACATATGGTTCTAGATACATACTTTTTTCTGACACTCAGACCCAAATCCAAGTAACATAAATTCAAATTTCCCGTAAGATCACTGACATGTCCTGAAACTTGCATTTTACTATGCTTCAGGCGGCTGAGCTGTTAAGGCATCCACATTTACAACCATATCTTGCTCAATGCCATAATCTATCTCCAGTCTT
>JAQSVH010000013.1:765650-776199 GCA_029448705.1 Adansonia digitata
CATCCAAGGAAAGCCAGCCTATCCATGCCCAAGGCAAGATTTATTATATTATAATTTATTTATCTATTTATTTGCCAATAAATGAAGGGCAAGTAGCATCCAAGAATACTAATGGTGGAAAGCGGGTTGACGGTTTTGAATGGAGAACCCACTCACCTCTTTTTCTTTACTTAGGATGGCCAAGGCCAAAGTGAAACCTCTTTGCCATCCTGTCATTAAAAGCATATTCAAGACGCAATGGCCCTAAAGGTGAGTTCATTCGGATACCAACCCCATATCCATATCCACTTCCAGGCTTATTCCTCGCCCCCGCTGGATTACCTACATATACAATCACAATGCCCAACACATACTTCAACAATTTCACAAACATTAAGCCTTTTGTAGACCTGAAAAACAACTTTTTCATCCAATTTAACTATGTAAAGTCAACAATTTGACTTAAACAAAAACGATCCAAAAAAGTAATCTGAAATTTAATTGATTTAATTTTAAAACACAAAAATTTGGATCCAAAAGGACTCAAACCTGAAAATTTTTTCCATTTTTTCTTCTACCAAAACAGAAAAAGATTAAAATAAAATGAAAATGAAATGCATCAGAGATCAGAAAAATTAACCACAAACAGACTTACCGGGCACATTGGGGCCTGACCATAGATCATGTCCGTAATCAGCAAAAATAACTCCTTTCACAGGCCCCAGCTGCAAAACAGAAAAAATATATATATATATATAAAAATAAACTATAAATACAATTCTCATAGCCTATGTTACTCAAACTTGGGTACGAGTGTCAGCTATGGTTTTGTATCTAGCACAAATATGTTTAATTTTTTTTAAGTTTTTCCATGTATTTAGAAGGTAAGGTCATATTTCTATACCCATGTCTGAATATGCATCGGACATGAGTACTTCAACAAAAATGAAGAGTCGGAACAACATAGCTCACAGGTATCAATGATAATCCTTTTTCTTTAGTTCATCTAATGCTCTTTTCCTCCAACAAGTCTTACTGCAAGGCATATTTTTTACAAATGAATCAAAAGGAAAATCTAGGAATTGCCCTAAATTTAGCATCTTAGCAAACTAGGTAATAGAACATCAATATCTATATCTAAATCAATTTGGAGAAATATCCCTCTCAATGAATTTTTTTTTTTTCACGTTTAAATGTTCATTAAACTCAACTATGATTTTCAACAATGTCATGAAAAATAATATCGTTTCTAATGATTGGCCTTGGAATTTAGAAACAGAATGCATACAAAATGTCATTAGCCATCAATAAATCCCCAATTGTCGGAGTCTTAAGTGTTACTACGCTAACTAAACTAACTAAACTAATTAAAGATATGTAGTACAAAATTTATCTTTAAGGCTGAGATATAAGCAGGACTTCTGTCCCTAAAGTCAGTTTCGATCCCCCTTGAATACTACCTTGGCTGCAACCAAACCAAAAACAGTTTCTGGTCTCTAGAAATCAATAGTCAATAATCCACAAAACCTTGCACATGAACTTCACAAGTGCTCCAGAGACATTTCACGAGTCTCTCATAGAAGGTGGCCCCACCTTCACACGAATACTAGGTGAGTTTCATAAAGAGAGTATGCAACAAATACGACAAAGTATGGCTACAAAACTGGTTAAGAGTACAAACTCAAGCTCCCAACCATTAGAACATGCAACTTTCACCGTTATATTTACACCAAAGGAGGGATAAAATTATAGCAACAGTTCAAACTATTCAGTCACTCGATTTCCTGCTGAACCAGGCTCTAGGATCTCAACTCATATAGGTAGAATTGGAAAATAACTAAAATTAACAAGTAAAATTAATTTGTGACACAATGAAAGCCATATCAACAGCTAGTGTCTATATTTTGCTATATATATATATATAAAAGATCCACTTGTCATTTGATCAACACCTCATGACACTTGGCAAACAGTGGCAAATAAGTTGGTAGCCTAGTGCTAGTTAATCTCATTAGAATTGCATATAAATATAGGCTTACGGGTTCAAATGATAATGTTCCCCTCCAAATTGGTTTCTAGGAAACTTCACAGATATTTTCCTAATTACAACCACTTAAAATACTTTCCTTCGGTTTGAATTTAACATAAACGCTCTATCTGATTAGAATATATCTTAGTTAAATATTTAGTAAAATTTACATGTTTCACTCAATCTTTGTAGTTCCCATGCAAGGTTAATCAAACCACTAGCTGTTGAATCCAAAAACTGAACAAGATGACAACCCTCTTTGCATATGAGATATTACTTAAAGAGCGGGGAGGGGGGGGGGGAACAATCTCAACGTCAACGTTTATGCCAGGCCTCAGCCTTATAGATAAGTCTTGGTACTATTTTTTTAAATTATTTTAATCAGCTTAATTATAAAAATAGCACCGCACACAGAATAAGCACTTTAAACTGTACAAGTTTAGAATAAACTTCAAGCATCATCACTTGATTTCGACTTCCAGTTACAACAATGTGACATTCTAGAGCAAGGATAAATAAAAAATCCATTTCCTGCCATCCACTTCAGAACTTATCCAGTGTTTGTCCCATCAGTTTGAAACAATTTTTAAAGAATATTTTAATTGAAACTGTGTAAAACAGGTTTTCACTGATATTGTGTTTTAGAACCGTGTTTTCATATGAAGTTTTATATAGTAAATAGTAGTTAAAAAGGCTAGTAGAATACGAGAAAACACATCTGACTTACGTTTGCAAAAGCAAGTCACTTTTGTAGATTATGTTCGACAAGTAAATGCATACGGTAAATTGCTTTCTATTCAGATGGATTTTATGAGACACACTCACATTTTATATGTATTCTGTGCTGAGTTAACTTTTCAAGTTTGAAATACCAATATGTGTACAGATTCCTTTTAGATGTTTAGAAGCTCCTAATGTCCATCCAGCTTTACACCAGGCGGTTAATAATTGCAAATCTATATAAAGCTCAAAACCATGTAGAATAAAGGTGAAAGGTCTTAAAGAAAGACAGACAGGAATACAACATCCATACCTTACGGCAAAGCATAAAACACGCATGCAAAAAAAATAGGCAGAATTTTTAAATACCCACCATTGGAAAAGAAACTTCACTGGAGCCAACTACGTAAGATCGACCAGAGCCCACAGCACCTTCTTTATAACCTCTCACGCTGTTTGCTCCCCCAATAGGAAATGCTTCATGAGGAGGAAAATTACCCACTACATGCCCACCAGACAATCTAGCAAACAAAAACAGTGCAAGTCAGCAAACTATACCCAGACCCTCTCCCTCTTTCTATCTCAGTTTCTTTTTGGGGAGAAATATTGAAGCTTGGGGTCAAACCAAGCAACCGCAGAAAGCTTAAAAATTGAGAAAACAAATTAAAAGAAATAGAGTTGTCAATTAACGATTATCCTCCCCAATATACACCACAAATATTAGCATATCATGCACTTTGTGTACAAAAGAGTACATAGTACATAATAAGCATAATACCTTAGAAGAAGGCGAGCAGGACCTATTTTAACACCTTTACTCGCACGAGCATTCACTCTGTTGAAGAACAGCCAGTCAGACATGACAGGAAGTCCTTGTTCCATGTTAAATGCAAACTGCAAAGGTAACAGAAATGAGAGCCCATCCATATAATAAGCGATGGAAAACCATAGTGCACAGATGCTAACCACAGAGGAACCTTTGTCACCAGAACCAGTATAGACACTTTCAAATTTAGCCAGCAACGTATCGTCATAAGGCTTACCACTACATAAAGAAATTAATTAAGAAAAGAGGATTTAATACAATATTAGAAGCAAATTAAACCATAAAAGTATTAACAATGGCAAAATAATGCAGAGTAATCTATCTAACAGAAGCTACACAACACCAAGCATCATAGATACAGACCTCGCCGTAAGTGGGCTGCCATAGAAGTCTTTAATAATTGAATTTCCTTTTCCATCACGAGCACCAGCATGCTAGAATATTGAGATCAAATATTAAAAACAAATCATATAACTGAGACATAAGCCTTAATCCCGAAAAAATCAAATTCAGATTCATAAATTCTAGGCACTACTTTTCACAAACTTTGCTTTGAAGAAAACTGAGAACAGATACCTAGCTGACAAGAAAAACAAGCTATTGAATGAAATAACATGCTGTACCTGAAAAATAAGCCCAGCTGTTCCACTCCATTTTGGCCTGATTGGTCGACTAAACTCTACACCAGCTGTTACACGGCCAATGCTCAGACTGCTATTGTCATGTTGGTTACCATGCACAAGTGTCCCGGGGGTTCTTGAATTCTGACATAAACAAAACAGCTCAGACAATAATCAATTTTCCAATCACCCAAAACGAAAAGCTAAACTCACCTGGATGATTATTGTTCTAGATGTCTGCTTGTCATCTCCTTCAATCCATGGGTCTGTGTAGTTAATGCGGAATGTAGAGTCAATTTGGCCCCTCTCTAAGGAAATATTAAGCTTTTGGTTTCTTCCAAACAAATTTCTATCAGAGTACGCAAAGCTGCAAATAGGAAATAACACAGTATGAGACAAGATAAACAGCAATATCACATAACATATATAAAGCAGAATATAAATTCCTCTCCTTTTGTCTCTATAACAATAGAGGGAATTGAGAAAAGCTGAAGGCTCATAGTGACAAAATAACACCATACGTGCGCAATAGCATATAAGGAAGCTTGCACCCAAGAAACAGGAATAGAATAAGAAGCCAAAATGACGAAAAAAAGTAGAGAGAAAAAGCATCAAATATGCATCAATATAAATATGATTTTCTCCTTCAATACTGAAGTAACTGGCTCTAAAACATGCAACCAGAGGAAAGTAACTTTTATTTTATCAATTACTATGCACATTACAGCTTGACAAGAACCACTAAGATATAATAAAGCACCTTCCACAAGATTTACAACCAAAGGAATTGACCACAGACTCTCACGACCAATGCAAAGCCAATTAATTCTTAAATGATAGCTTACTCTGGAACTACAAAACCTAACCGGTGCTTGGCTTTTTCAATCAAATTTATTCCCGGAAAAAAAAATCCTCCTTGCAGTTTGTGGAGTAATAACAAAAATTGCACACTTCTGATATGACTAATGGAATAAATTAACCGGTGCTTGCAGTTTGCAGTTTGCAGAGTTCTGATATGACTAATGGAATAATGCACACTTCTGATATGACTAATGGAATAAATTGCACACTTCTAATATGACTAACCGGTGCTTGGCTTTTTCACTCAAATTTATTCCTGGAAAAAAAAATCCTCCTTGCAGTTTGCAGAGTAATAACAAAAATTGCACACTTCTGATATGACTAATGGATAAATTAACCAATATGAATTACACTCCTTTCAATAATGGAATTTGCTCCTCAAAGCATGAAAAGACATTCTCTGAGATGAAATTTAACAATCATCTGAAAAAATCTCAATGAACCCTAGAAGGAGAAAGATGGATAGAAAAACTAATCAGCCAGAAAAACAGCATGTAATGTTACCTTCCAGAAAGTCCTGATAGGGGGCCACTTCTAATCCTACAAATTAAAAATCACTTAAATAAATGTTCTTTTAGATATACCAAGGATAAATAAGCATGAACTTTGGCAACTAAATTAGGTGAGGATGGTAGGTAGCACAGGTAGTATTGCAATTTAACTAATCTTACCCACTTGATATTCCAGCACCAGCAGAAAAACGACCACTTGGACGTTCAACAACATTCATTATCAAATCAACCTTACCAGCATCTATAATGTTGCACAATCAAATAGACAAGTAAATACATAGAAAAACTCTCAAAATATCAACATGAAAGCACCTTTACTTGCCAACCATTAAAAACAAAACGTAGCATAGGATGAAATGCGATGCGATGCAATGCGTTTTGAATCAATAAACATCAAATCCCATAAAAGAAAACTAATTCAAATGTATTCAACTCCATGTTGTAAAGGCATGCACCTAGACATTGTGCCTTATGCCAAGCTACAAAAGTGCGTCAGACCCATTCGAGCAAGATTTTGATCAGGCGTACACCTAGTGCGCCCAGCTGCACTTTTTTTTTAAGGCGGTAGGCACAAAAAAAGCCCACCTGATTGAGATTCTCTTTAATTTCTTTAATTTTTTATTTTTTTTATTCACCATACCTTTCATGGTAAAAAAGGGGGACAGCATCAAATCTCTAGTTGTCAATGTTTGAGTATTCAACAACAAACATGGGAACTAAAGTAGCCAACAGGAAAAATGAAAATTCTGTGTGTTTTATAGGATAAGCTGGACCAATCTTTAGAGTTTATTATTAGAATTATATATCTTAATCTTTTATATATATATATATATGTGCATATTGAAAAAAACATGTGTATACATATAGCGCATTACTTTACTCGCAAGCACTTTTTAGACCTAGAAATTTTGGAATGATATGAAAACACGACAAGAACAGAACATGTTTAATAAACACAAAAACAGTGTAATAAACACTACATGACATGTTTAAATAACACATAGAGATTTTCAGGTGTACTTTTTTTATGCCTACAATGGTTCTAGCACCTAGAGTGCACCTTGTGTCATTGGCAACTACTGATTCCACTGATTTCAGCAAAAGCTTGGTGGAATTCTCATGTGGACAACCTTAATACCTAAGAACCATACTGAGTACCAAACACTAAAAAAAAAAAAAAACTGCTATCTCCTAAAAGCCGGATGTCAAATAACTGCCATAGGCACCACTATTGAAAATAATAAAATAAAAAACCAAAAAATATCTTACTGTCACACCAGTGAAAATTTTTTCACTTTTTATATACCTTCAACTCTTTGTTGCAGCAACCATCCAACCAACCAACACCAATATTCAAAACCAGTTGCATTCTTAAAAACATTGGAAATTTCTTTGCATGATAGATATATATTCCACGACGTACAAGAAACCTTTGAATGAACCAAAAGAGTATATGAATATTTCAGACAAATGAATAAAGTAGCCAACTTCTAAAGCTTACACTGAACGACTTTCCATGCCAATGTATTCTCATGTCTATTTTCAAGTAACTAAGAAAGATTTCGATCAATAACAATGGGAATGAACATGCAGCATGTAGAATTTAATTTGCTATTACTGGCATTTACCATGACAACATTACAGTCATGTTAATCCATAGCAGTAATACAGAATAGATTTCAATACACAGTTAATGCATAATATTTAATGTTAATGTTAGTCCATAATAATATTCCAGAATAAAATTCGACAGACATCTTGTTATAACATTATTATGTGTCTGAAAATTCAGGTTCACATCAGATAAGGTCGACATTAACAAAACCAAAAGCTCAGAGATATCAAATACAATTCTCAGGTATTAGATTAAACATTGTTAACCAGCTAAGCATAACTCAGAATACAATATGCAATATTGGTGCATGCATGTGTCTTTAAAAGACATATTTACTCACCTTCAGCTGGTCGAGGAATGATACCGAAATCTGCCATGAGACCCATAGTTGACAGAGTATCCACATCTCTTTTTCCTTGAAGCATACTATATACCTATAGGATGACAATTCAAATGAAGCAATCCAAGCTAGTCAGGACAACTTTTGCTTTCCATAGGCATACTTCTAGGATTAAAATAGGCAATTCTTTATGACTTATCATCAATTAAATATCCATTTACGTGCAAAAAGCTAGATCTAGGGTCACACCTGCCCCTTCTTGGTTGTGAGTTGCCTAAGTATTGTTTCAGGCTTTGTCTTCCCCTTAGTCGGTTCACCACTGAGACAACAACAAAGCATTTCTGGTCATATATCCTAACACTAATAAATTCAAAAGTTTGATATGCTTGTTTGAGAATGCGCCTATTTATGTAAATGAAGCCCAAGTGCGGGTAAAGCAAACTAAAGGAAGGTTCTTACGTCTTTCGATCAAGGAAACGTATGGTTATATTATTGACCTCTGCTTCTGCAACTTTTAACCTGATAATACCTCCAGAAAAAATATCAACTCCAGAAACCTATAAGGTCAAAGAACAGTTCGTTCAACATGATTGTATTCGAAGATAAATGATCATGTAAGGCAAAGCACTAACCAAGCCAAAAAGACCACGGTCCATATACCATCCATTGATGGAATTAATTGCTTGATCCAAGCGCTTGAGATTTACGACTTTTCCTACATAACTTGACAGCATAAGTGAAAATAATGAAGGCCTCGTATGACCATAATGATAAAGCAGAACTCATCAAGCGCATAATGTAAAACGCATATACATCCATACTTAAGAATGCAAAAGTAAAACCCACCGTGTCCATCACTAAAAGCATCCTTGAGAAACTTTGAAGGAAGAACATTGGCTCCTTCACAGACTAATCCATGGAACACCTGGTTTGGTTCAACCTTAAGCCACAAGAACCCAATTTCAATCAAATCAGCATTATGTATATATGCCTAAGATATAAGCTTATAATTGCTCAAAACAAGAACGAGACATTCCACCAACAACGACAAGAAACTATGACACATGTGAAAGACCAGCCAAAACCAGCATGGCATCTCATTGTATGAAGATTTCCTAGCAACACTCTATGAAATAATGAAGCACGGACATGGACAACCAATACGGGTACGATATGACATAGACATGTGACACAGTAATTTTAAAAATTAAGGACACAGGTGCAGCAAGATACAGCAATAAAATATATTTTTATATAATCATTTAATATATAGAAATTCAATGTTAACATAAAACATTAATATTTTTTCTTTATATAATAAATAATTTTTTTTAAATTATCTTTTTATTACACAAAAAATATCATATTAATTCAAATTTCAAATGCAATTTAAATCCCTAAATCTAAATATATTAAAAAAATTTAAAAGTATTATTATCCCTAAATATTAGAAAAAGGCTAAAGTGTAATTTAAAGTTGTAAACAAGTACTGGGCTGGAACCCAAATCAAAACCAGGCATGGGTTTGGAATACAGGTCAACTGCCCAAATTTGAGTTCTTTTAATGAAACAGTAAGTTAAAATTTTTTTTTCTATTTATCTCATTTTCATATTTTCCTCTCTCTCTACCTTTCGTTCTCTCACCATCTCTCTTCTCCTTCAACCAATATAACCATATTAACCCAGATCACCACCTCTCTTCTCCTTCAACCAATATAACCATATTAACCCAGAATTCGATGAAGGCCGCCATTGTTGCCTCCTGTGATCACCACAGGCAGCCGTCATTGGGTGCCAGAAAATCTAAACAAATGCCCTCCTTCATTTTCTCTCAACCTCATTAATACATCTATTGGATTAGATTTTTGAAAATCATCACCAAAAACCATAATCTAGGATTCAAAAGAGACCTTCCGCCGCTTATTCCGATGTCTTCAGCCACCAAAATCTCACATCCACCCGCGTCGGATTGTATCCAAGTTGATATTTTTTTTTTCATTTTTACCATGTCCCATCGTGCCTTGTACGTATTAATTTGTGGTCTTCTTGTGTTAATACACCTCAAAAAACAGAGTGGCCAAACGAAAAAATGGTCAACCTTCTAGCTAGAACAAGAGCTTTCTTGTTTCAAAAACAAAAGGTCTCAAAGTAATACTGGGGGAACGGTTTTAGCTGCTAGTCGTCATATCGATAGACTTTTTACAAGAGTTCTTGTCTTCAAAAGTCTAATGCAGGTCCACACACATTTCTAATCTTGACCAAAAGATATTTGGTCGCATTGCCTTTTTTCATATGCATTCTCAAAACAAAAATAAACTTGATCCTCGAGCTCTATAATGTATATTCATTGACTACTCCACTCACAAGGGCTACAAATGTCACCGTCCTCCAAGAAGGAAATTTTGATGCATCTACCGATGTCACCGTTTTTTATGTTCATTACTTTCATAGTCCTTATCTTCAAGGGAAGATCTTTTTCTCTTAATAGTTTCAAGCTATTATATCTCATCAATCCAAGCCAAATATTCTGCCACACATGAAGGGAATCTTGTATTCTGAATCCAACAATTTGAAAAGAATTTATTCATTAAATAAATAAAGAATTAAAAGAAATTACATGCACAACGGAAAAGACACCCAGATTATAAGTCGGATTCTTTCAGGATCTTCGAATCATGCTTACAAAAATTTTCAAGCAATTAAAATCTTCAACAATCGAGATCATACCTAAAATCCTTGCAAAAAGATCCATCAGAAAGATCACGTCCAAGCTCTTCCGAGATCACGAGCATTCTAAGTGCAATGACTCCAATGGTAGCCCACATGAACAAAAACGGAAACCTTCTCAAAGTCCAGGGTTTCTCTAATGCTAGCTAAGATCTCAAGATCTTAAATGCAACAATTGCAAGGTTTCTGATTTTTCCTCTTTGGCCAAGAACAATTCTTGATCACCAAATATCATGAAAAATCAAGAGGAACGAACAAAAAACTAACGCAGCTAATCACATTCGCCTTGGCCGAAACTAGGGAGTTTCTTGAAGAAAGGTG
>JAQSVH010000013.1:781612-807407 GCA_029448705.1 Adansonia digitata
AAGACAAATTTGTTTAATTGAATTATTTAAAGTAATTTATATATTTGCTGTAAATCTATACAGCTTACATCTGTACTAATTTTAATAAAAACTTTGATTGAATTGGTAAATAAGTTAAATAATGTTAATGTAATTGAAAAAGATCATTCAGTTTTTTTTAATATAATGATTATGAATTAGGAAATATTAATTTTTTTTAATGTTTTGAAACAAAAAATTATCCATTTTATATTAAAAAATACCTAAAATTGTTGGAATAATTTAATAAAAAAACTACCCACCCCATGGATTGAGTGTGCAAATTTTAGTTATTATAATTTTATACTACGTATAAAATGATTGATCGAATTTGATGTCAAAGTTAAGTTAGACCAATTTAGATCAATTAATTATAAAAAATATATAATTTATAATATTAAATATTAATGTCTTTTAAATTTTTTATAAAATACTTTTAAAAAACAAAAAATTCATATTTTCTAAAAGAATTACTTTTCGCAACTTCGTTTCTTCTTCCACTCGCATAGTAGATGTAACTAATTCCAATTATTAATAAAGCAACTGCTCGAGTTTTGCGTTACTAACTCAAATGATATCAATTTAATTAATCAAATAACAAAAAATTTGAATTAAAAAATTATAATAAATCTATAAAAATAAATGCTACAAAAATGTTATTTAGTGTGAAAAAAAATATTCTTATTTAATTTTATTTTTTAAAAATATTCACAAATAAAAACAAAAAATACGTACATCTATCTAATTATAAATATTTAAATTTAATATTATGAATAAAATAATATTATTTTAATTAATAAATATGATCAAATAATTTAAAATAAAAAATAATATAATTACATAACTTTTAAATATTTTAGGATATTTATTAAAAAATATATATTTATTAGAAGTTATCAACTCTTTTGAAAACGCTACTTGTATGGAACTTTTATTTTTAATTTTTCCTTCCACTCAGAAGTATACGTAATCGATTCCGGTGCACAAAATCCTTGATTGAGAGTGACACCACCCAACTAAAGGTAACTACAACAATAAAACAAAATCTTAATATCAAATTAGATTGTGGCATACGCACTACTTTGAATAAGGAAAAAATTAAAAAACTAAAAAATATATTTAAATTAAAGTAATGAAACATTTAAAATTAATTAAAACATATTTATATTTATACTAAATGATATTTTTAGTTTTTATTTTATAAATTTATTATAATCTAATTTAATTTTTTTTATTTCTTAACTAAATTAGTACTTAGTGATATTAAATTCAGTCACGGATTTTATTAATAATATAAATAATTAAATAAAATAAAATAATTCATTTTTTTAATTTTTATTTAATAATTTTGAAAAAAATCACTTTAAAAGAGAAACTCCAAATTTAAATTTTGAATTGCTGATTTCTCGCCAACACTCGTGCTCCGTGCCACCTCGTCCGCCTTGTGAACATCGGGGCGTTTGGCACTCTCGCCGTCGTTTATGCCGAAGATCCTTTTTATCGGCGACGCCCTAAGCCAGCCACAATACTGTTGCTTGCTGGTCGCCCCCATATTCTTGATTTTGACAGCAAGCAATCTATATCAGAATGATCCAGTACGCCACATTCATAGTAGAAAATTGGCAGTCGTTCATATTTAATCCATGCATCAATACTTCCTCCACCACTGGTTAGATTAACAACTCTGCACAGAGGTTTCGTTATATCTATATCAACCCGAATCCTTAAAATCCTTCCCCAGCCTATCAGATCCGCGTTGACAGCCACTTTTTTTTTTTTTAATATTCCCAACTTATCTCCAATATGCTCTCCCACCCCTTTCGTCATCCATTTGAGCGGGAGACCGTAGATCCTAATCCAGAAGTCAGCAGAATTGAAAGTATAGTCTAACAGTCTCAGATTACCATCATACTCGCGTAGCAGCAAAATGTGTTTTATCAAAAGATCATGATGCTCCTTTAAGAACTCTGCATTTGTCTTTAAGGGACCCGAATTTAAATTAAAAAAAAAAATTGTCATCAAGAATCACCACCCCCATTACTTTGATAAGCCGCCATACCTTCGTAAAAGTATTGATCGGTGCCTCCTTGTTGAAACTCCGCCTGGTCAATAATTTCACTACCATCTGCTTCTCCGTTTCAGATTCTTCTTGTGCTTCGTGATCCGGATCTAAATACAATCCTCCTCGTCTGCCGAGAGCGTGAGAATCTGCGTTCCTTCCACCATATCATCTGCCATACTATAATTGACCATCCATACTAGGTTAAGACAATCCCAAAGCCTCTTAAATCAGGTCTTGGAACCTTGTACCATGTTGTACATGGCTCATATAATTTTATATGCAGAAGTAAATAAGCTGATGCTAGAACGGAGCGATGTCATTTACCTTTTATAAAATTCACGATAAATAAGTTGGAGTATCATACATGAATATGTTTGTAAAATTATATTGGATAAGATTAGTATAAATATATGGTTGATCCTAAATTAAGTAGTGAAAAAAATTATCAGCTGTCGCTCGCCGAAGACGTAAGCACATTGCCAAACCTCATTAAATCTCTATGTTGATTTTTTCTTTTTTTTTTTGGGCCTTTTTATGATTCATTGATTCTTAAATTCAACATACTAAGAAAGACTAAAACTCCTCCCATAGCACCATACTAAGCATAGTACCGAGGAGACAACGGAAATAATCACTGAACAAATAAATAGGAATTTCCGAGAGATACACTATCTTATATATTTCTGAGAAATGATGGAAGCTTCGTTGTCAGGGTTTTGTTAGCTTGTTGTGATTGTAGTTTGGTGGAAGAGGTAGCTACCTAGGGTCGTAAATATTTTACCCAGATGGCATCGAAGTCCGGTCCGCCCCTCGGCTTAAGCACTATTATTGGTGCGTGGTGGAATCATGTTAGGGCTGGGCTGGGGGTTTAGATTAAGCTGAAGAGGTTGTCAAGAGCGTCACAATTGAACCTGATGCTACTGCTTTTGTCATGAGGGAAGCATGTCCTTACTTTGCAGTAATGCATGTTGGATGCATTGAAACTTTTTAATGCCAAAAAGAGCTACATTTAAAACTTCCAGAACCAGACCTCATGAGAGTGACAGTTAACCTTGGAGATTCATGTATTTATATTATATTCGTTTAAAATATTATATATTTATATAAATTTTAATATGTTAATTTATTTTATATAAATTTTAATATATTTATATGCAATAATATTATATTTAATATATATTTTAATTATTTCTTCGTATAATTTTTATATAGTGTTCAACATTACTGAATCTAATTGTGGGTTAATTAATTGGGGCCAATGCCATTGTTTATAAGTTTATAAACAAATCTGAACTTGAGAGGAGCGAGAGATTCAAGAAGTTATCCGCTAGCTTCTCACATAATGTTCTTTTGTGTCTAAACTTTCCCTGCAGGCTTCGAGTTGGAGTCTTGTCGGGAGATATTTTAATTGGACAGAAGTTGAGGACTTAACACATAGTGCCACAAATGTTTTCAATGATGTGTTTGGCATCTGCCATGGTGCTACTGCTACTGCTGCATTTTTTGCTTTAATTTGTATTCGTTTTTGGTGCTACAAATTAACAATAATGGAGGCTGCATACTGTAATAGTTGGAAGTGGAAATTGGTTAATTTTTAATACACACACACACACACACACACAAAAGAGATTGCAGGCAATGATAAAGGACAGATCAAGATTTACCAAATCGTCTCTTTCATTTTGGGTGATAGAGGGATCATAACATTCAACATTTTTTTTTTCATGCTTGTCTCTGGGTTCGGAGAAAGCTATAATCAATAAACTTTTCCTAATCCACCTTTTGAAACGAAGAACATGAAATTCTTTTTTCTTTGGGAAGAGGAGATTGGGAAGAAGAATATTTGGCTAATAAATAATTCACTTCATCATCTTTAATCCTCTCAATCAATATAAACACCCTCGATCAATGCAATAAGACGTGTCTTTATCTATTTTTTGACTTAAAATGAGAGTACGATGATTGGATTCGAATTTCAAACTTTATTAAATATCACCTCTTTATATGAACTAATTAAATTAAATCCTTAATTTAATAAATTGACTGTTTTGATGTCTGCAAAAAGACTAATAGTTACAAAGTCTTAGTGGGTTTGGCTTTAGATTTTACGTTTAATTCATTATCTTAACCAATGATCCTTGGAATAACATGATGAGAAAAACTTTGAAAGGATTTTGTAAGGACAAGTTTCTTGGGCAATGAGCACTGATAATCTTTCGTGCCATCATTGTGCTTATGGGATTCTTGACAAAGCATGCTTATGAAATCATTAGAGCAATCAGGAATATTTCATAATTTCTATCATGGCATTGAAAAAACATGTCGGATTCAAGTTCACGATGTATAAGCAAAAAGGTAACAACAGTAATCAAAGGTTGTTCATATTGTGTTCGGAGAAACTGAAGCACTAAGTCTTAATAGCTTTCAGACATAGCTTTGAAGGTACAATTAAGCTATCACCGTACGTTGTCAAAGTCTTACGTTATATGTATTTTTTATATATCCAAACATGGTTTATATATTTTATTAAACTCAATAATCTTATAAGTTAACTTTTAAAATCGGATTTGAATTTTTTTTTTTTACTCGGTATCAAAGTTAAAGTCTTTTATTTATTCAATTTGTTTATTCAACGTTTGATTGATCTAATATATATTGAGAAAAATATTAAAATTTTCATATTATCTATTTTTTTATATAAATATAACTTACATATACTATTAAATTCTCCTTCTTATGAATTAGCTTTCGAAGTTGGCTTGAGTATCCTCTCATGTTGGAAACACAAATAGGGTATAAGTAGGCAAAAGGTATTCATCGAAGCAATGGATTGGATTTAAGAAACTCCTATTTTATTTACGATTACACACAAAATAAAATTATGGGTTAGTTGTGCATTTTCAGGAGGCGATGAAGACATGAGGTCAAGTAGCCGCATATGATTTGGCTTTTGATTAAATGCTTAACTCTGTCAATCAATTTTTTCTTTAAAATATATATATATATTTATTACAAATTAAGTTACACTAATTTAATTAAAAAAACTTATAAAAAATTAAATATGTTATAAATTAAATTATAATATGTAGGGTCATTTATGTCCTTCAATTATATTATAATATAATTTTAAGAAAAAATTTCCCTCTTAAAATAAAAAATAACACTCTTGTAGAAAACTACCATTTTTTACACTACTACTTCTACAAAATTGCTCGTATAAATATTTTATACATACAATTTTTTTATTTTATCCACAAGGTGAGTGTGAGGTAATCTATATATATATATATATATATATAATATAATATTTTTTATTTGATGAATAAATATATGTTATATATAATATTTATATATAATATAGTACATAACATATATAATGATTATTTATGTCACCTGACGCTAAGTTGTTATGTATATTGTGTCCTGACTCCACTTTTGACCGGAGATTTGTGACTCCAAACTTACCGAAAATAAGTTCGCGGCAATCAGTATCCCAGTGCATGTCGGATAATTTATATATTTATATTATTAAAATTTAATATATTAATAATTTATATTTGTGTTATTTTTATATCATATCATATTTTATATTATATTTTAGTTATTTTTTTTGTGTTGGGTTTAAGATTATCAACTTGAAGCTAACATAGCATTCTTGATCAAGTTTAGTTAAAATGATACCGAACTTGTTCCATATCCTTTGAGTGTAGACTTCCTGCGGCTTGGTTAAGTGTTGATCTCTTTAAGAATTAGGTAATTTACTTGGTCCGATAAGTGATCTATATTTAGATCAACTTTATGTTTAAATTTTAATAATTCGAGTTAATTCAATCTAAAGTAGAATACACAAAATAAAAATTACTTAAATTTATCACAAAATATATATATAAATATTTTTATGATAATTTGAATCATGTTTAAAATAAAAGATTTAAAAAATTTTTCAAATCAAGAATAAGTCCGATCGAGTGTGTGCATATATAAATTCCATTGTCTTTATCTGGGTTGTTTAATTAGGAAAGCATAGCACATTCTTGGACCCTTACAGGAACTGAAGTAGTTTTTTAAGTCCATGAATGGAATAAAGTTTTTATCTTTGAAATGACTGAAAAGCAAAATTTTATTCTTGAGCTGATGCATAAAGCCTGTTTATATGACTAGGCCGATGTAAAGAGCCGGAATTTAAGACTAAATGCTTTTTATTTCTGCATGCTCAACAAATATGATATTATTATTGGCTTTCATTGCATCGATCTTCATGGTCTTTCAGATCAATTTCAATTAAACTGCCACCAGATTTTAAATAAATTAAAGAAAAAAAAACATAAAGAATTTATAGTTTGAGATGGTTAAGATTGGGAAAAACATGTTTTAAAAGTCTCGTTTTACTGTTGTTGAGGGTTCTTTGGATTTTGGACATCGTTGGATATTGATGACAAATAATGTAGAGACCGAAAGAACGATTATTCATTGCTTGCACGTTAGGTTTTCTGGGGTTTCACTGTCTCTCCTTCCCTCTCTCTCTCTCTCTCTTCCACAAGCCTTACACCCACCCTTTGCTCTCTTTATCCGGGTTGTCATTGCATCACTCTATTGGCTTTGATAGATTGTGTTCATATCCCGGATTAAAATTGTGATTGCAAATATTTTTTTATTATATTATATTTATTTTGATTAAAGATATAATAAATATTATTATGATTTTTCGATAATAATAATTGTGAAAATTTTTATTTTACACAATATATTATAAATATAATAATTATAAAAAAATTAATAATTTTTAAAATAATTTATGATAATATATAATTTTATTCATAAAAAAGTATTTATAAATTAAAATTAAAATATATATAATTTATGATCATAAATATAATTACCATGAATTACTAACCGTTCACATCCTATAATTATTTAAATGGTGCCTTTGAGTCTAACCAATAAAAGTTATTGGTCAACAAAATTATTGGTATCCATAGGGAGCACAATTTTTTTTCTGGGGCTGCCAGCTGAAGGAGAAGCCATCTTACATTCTTTCAACGCTGTGGGGGAAATCATCAAATAAAAGCTCTTCTTTTATTGGTTTTTTTAATAGGAAATAGCTTCTTAAATCTTTATACAGATGAAGTTATTGCTTTGATATTATATGGAGGATTAAAGTTTACATATTCCCATAATTAGATATTAAACTTCTAAATTTGATTATTAAATTTAGTTATAACCTTGATTATCAAATACATAAAGCCATAGTATAGGGATTTAAATTACAAATGCGAATATATTTTTGATACATCAAGTTTATTATAATTATGAACATAACGGATGTTACTATAATCATTGTGATTTGATCGTGATCGTGATTTTTTTTTATTTTCCACTGCATATTGTCCAACATAGTAAGTATAATTATAACCATAATTTTTTTATATTTTTTTAAATAATTTATGAAGCTACATAATGTTTTCCTTGAAAAAGAAAAAATTATTCACAATTTTGAAATTGAATATATATATATATATATAGTTCACAATAATAAATTTAATTTTAATAAACTGTAAACCATTTATACCTCAATAGTAATAAATATTGATAAAAAATTAAAATCATAAAATAATAATTATGCCATTACAAACATTATTTAAAAACTGTTTCTTCCTTAGGTGACCAGACTCTTAATAAGTTATTTTGTTTATGTATGACACTTTACTCCGTATTTAACATTTATTCATAAGTTTTGGGTAGAATAAAAAAAATAATAAATGTTAAAATTTGAATTTTAAATTTATTTTTTTAATGATGTTCTACGAAACAATTGAATTAATCTTATATTTTTTATTCATTTTGATGAGCACAATTATTTTTTTAAATATAAAATAAAATAATACTATTCATGCCATTACTCCTAATAAAATAAGTTATATTCGACAATTTATAAATATACATCATTTATATATATTTTTTATATTAATCATATAAATATAAAATAAAATAAAACCATTACTCCCAAAAAAAATGTGTCACATTATTTATGATTATTTTATTTAAATATATCATATTTTTATATTATTTTTTTATGTTAATTAATTATGCTTTACTAGGCCTTTGGAATTATTTTGTTTGGTGAAAATGATACCTTGATTCTCATGACCGGTTTGAATTCTTTTAAAGCGAACAGAACAACAACGATAGGGCCCCATTTTAAGTAAATTCCAAAAAGGTTTTGATGATTTGATTCCTTTTATGGTTTTTCATTTTCCTTTTGTCTTTTTTTTTTTAATAATAAAGAATAATATGCTTAGAATTTTTTAGATTATCATATGTACTTCTAACAACGTCTTTTTCGTGTTGCTTTTTACAACATTACTTCCAATATACTCAAATTTTATTTTATTTTTCTGAGATTTCAAGCTGAGAAATATTGTTTTCCGGCATAAGATGCTATTAAATATGAAAAAAAAAAATGAAAGCATGAAAACTATTAAACCCTATATTACAGGCATTAATTATTTTTAGTGAATTTATATACAAAGAACTGTAAATTTTATGAAATTCGTATTTACGTTTTATTCACTATTTTTTTATGAGTCGAGGGTTTGATTCATTCGAATAAGGTTTTGGATAGGTTTTTTATTAATTTAGATAGGTTTAGTTTAACCTGAATTATTATTTAATAATTTTAAAAATATATTTTTATTTAAATGTAATTATAAAATATATAAATATTATTATAAATATTATTTCTTAATTTTTATTAGTTATAAATAGTAAAAATAATTAAAATTTAAAATTTTTTCGAACCGTAACCTAGACACATTTAATTACAATAAAGCCAAAACTTTATTTTAACCCAAAAAAACTATGTTTTATTATGAAAAAATTAAGTAAAATTAGTTGATTCAATCAATTCAATCAATAATATGAGATTTGTCTGATTTAATATATAAAAAAATTGATTATTTAACCAATTGGTAAAAAATTGGTTCAACTTAAAAAGAGTTTAAATAGGTAAAAAATTGATTTTCTGTTAATTTATTTTTCTATAAGTAATACGTTTTGAATCTTTAATTTCTTAATTGAACACTGAAGACCATCATGTTAAGCAAATATATTATTTTATTTAATTATTTATGAAGTGATTTATGGGTTTGATTCCTAACTAACCTCAACTGACGCCAGCTTCCTCAAGGGAGCATCAGATGGTTTTTGGTGACCTGTCCTTTCCAACCATTATCACATGCTGTTACATTTTTCTGCTCACTAGCCAATCCTGACAACAATGGATCTTGTTTTAAAAATAAATTATATTATAAAATTATTAAAAATATAATATAATATAATATAATAAATAATATTAAAATAATTAAATATGTAAATATTTAAAATTTATATAAAATAAATAATTAAATATATTAAAATTTATATAAATATATAATATTTTAAATATAATATAAATATACAAATTATTAAATTTAATATACAGGTTTCAAAGATCAAAGTGTTTTTTCATAATTTTCGTTCAACTCTCTCTCCTTTTTTTTTGGGGGGGGGGGGGGACAATTCCTTTTTTGATGGGTTAATAAAGCTAAAGGGCTAGAATTGGCAACTTAATTAAAAGCAAAGGATTTCAGATATGCTAGTCAGACAGGTACCATCCGTTCTTCACCTAATTGGAGGACTAGGGTTCTTGTTTTTTAAATTAAAATAAAGCTTTTATCCAAAGGAAATGGATCTGAAACATTGGTTATAAAATCTGTGAATACAAAAAAAGTTTGTGTACCACAATAATTTTGGGATTTGCTTCCATGTTGTTACTTATAACAGTAGATTTGTGTGAGTGAAGCCACACTGTGTGATTTTAACTCGTGATCAAATATTACCAAGTGACAAATGAATCTATTAAGATCGGATTATTCGTCTGGCTTGATATGTTTGATTTAAATAATATTAAATTTAATATAATTTTTTTAAAATTTAATTTAATTTAAATTATTATTTAATAAATAAAAATATTTTTATAAATTTAATTACATAAATATATAAATATTAATCTAAAATAAACTTTTTTTTAATATTTTAAATAATAATTTGGACATTTCGAACTTGTGAAGCGAACCTTAAACAAATAATTTGTTAACTTATCGATCTAGCCTTGAACAGATTTTAGTGCCAAGACATCTCTTTCTCCTCTCTACCTCCAATAAAGGATGTATTGATTACGAGGGAAAACTATAGAAGGTGTTGTTTGATAAATATGAAATAAATTTTTAGAATTGAATTTATGAGCACTATTTTAGATAGCTCTACATAAAAATTATTAGGGTAATATAAATATATTATCTTTTGTATTTAGTTCAAATATAATTTTTGTAAAGTAAATTGACTCAATATATTTTTTACCTACTTATCTCATTCAATTTATTTTTACTAAAAATTTTCTATTAAGTAATATTTAATATTAATTATAAAACATATTAAAAAACTTAAATTATCGAAAATTTTCATTTTCAATGCATTAAAAATTTTAAATACGTTAGCAAAAATTTCAAATCATTGAAAAACTTTATTTTTCAATGAATTTGATAAATCATTTTAAGAAGTCGATGAGAGACTTTCAATGAAAATGTGTAGAAAATAGTATAAATAGCTTTTAAGTACTTATTATAATAAGGCAATTTTATTTGGGGAAAAAATTATTTTATTACATTTATCTTATATTGATCTATTTTAATTATTTATTTTTTTAACTTTTTAAAATAGAACATGACTATGAATTCAAATTTTAAATTAAAAAATTAAAAAATTTATTAAACATTTAATTTTTTTTTACAAAATACCAAATAAATTTATATTCAAGAAAATAAAATTTAATTTTAGCAAACAACATTTAACTTTATTATTAGAAAAGTATAAATAAATTTTGGTGATAACAATTTGGATAAAACATACAGTTAATGTGTATGTAATTTGATTTTCTAAATATTAAACAAAAAATAGATAGAACCCCTTAATTGAATTTGATTGATTCGGTTCATTGATTTTTAAAATTGAAAAAAAAATTACTATTATTAGGTAGTTTTTAAATTTTTTATAATTTTAAAATAAGTATTTATTTTTATATTATAAACAATTAAAATTAATTAAAAATAAAAATTTAAATTAAATAAAAAATAATTATAATTTTTTAACTTATAAATTAAAAATTAAATCAAAAGTTACGTTTGAATTTACTTTTGATTTTTTCGATTTTCTGGGGACCCATGATATCGTGCAGTTCTTGGGGGTTGTACACAGCACAATAAAGAAACGGAGTGGGAAAATCCAAGTCCAAGGGGAAGAGAAGCAAGACAGAGTCAATAAATTACCTTATCTGAAACCGCGAAACACGCTATCATTTCCCTTCCCTCATGCAATTCTAACGGAGTTCGCATGTTCCTCAAACTACTGCTACTGCAAAACCACCCCATCCCCCCCACCTCCACTCCCAAAAAAAAAAAAAAAACAATTCTTCTAAATACAATTAATTAATTAATTAAAAAATGATAAAATAACAGAGTGAAAGAGTTGTTTGTTATAAAAATTAAAAGCGATGAATGTCGGCTCTTTAATCTCCTTTTTATCTCTCAAAGAATCTCTTCTCTTCTCTCCATTTCTTTTAAAGAGTTTGTATTTTTAATTTATTTTTATTTTTAATTATTTTATCACGTTATATATTTCATTCTCTTCTTTATCTCTCTCTGTTGATCCCTTAAATCCATTTCTCGCTCTCTCTCTCTCTCTCTCTCTCTCTCTCTTTTTAGTTTTTCAGAGAAAATCTCGCGTTTGCTCACCTGTAGAGCCGAAATTCGTATAATGAGGTAGTTTTAAATTTTAAGTTTTCAGGGTAAAAGCAACCGGGAAGTAAGCTTATTGCTAGATTACTGATCGATCGGCTCAGACTAAAGTTTAACAGTAATTTTCTTCTCTTTCTTCCTCGTTTTCCTGCATTTTCTCGGTAGCCAAACGGAAAATTAATGGATTTGTTTTACACGTTGTCATTTACTTGAAAATTTGCTGACAAGTAGCAGGTTTTATTGCAGTTGCCGAATCACATGTTCTTCGAGAGAGCATTAAATTTGCATATAGTTTAATTTTTGTATCTCTCGGTTACACTTTTGTAGGAATCTTTCTTGAATGCTAGAATACTGAAATTGGCTAGCAGTTTGTGACAATTTTGAGATCAGGTTTGCATTTGGATTTTTTGTTTTTTAAATTTTATTTTATGGTCTGTTTCTTTTACTCATTGCAGTTTTGAAATGTAAACTTTATGGCTTTTGGTATTTTTTTATTGTTCCTAGATTAGTTGGGTTTTTGAAAATGAGTTGGAATCCAAATATGGAAGTTCAATACATCAACAGTAGCTACCCTTATAATAGTGCTGGCAGCTTTATGGAATATTTCGAAGGTCTTACTTATCAACATGTCAATTTCATTTTCGATGGTTCTTCCCATGTTCAGGTATCATTTATCATCAATATTCTTCCTTTTGTATAAGGTCTATGGTTGTTCGAGAATAATCAGATGAAAAATTTTCCGATTTTACGGATAAGTTTATTGTAATTGATCCATTGGTTTGTAAGGTATCTACTTCTTAGTTTTCAAGAAAGTGTCTCTGGGTATGTTTAAAGGATTTGGATCAAATCCTTTGTACGAATATTAGATGTTTTACTGTAAGTGGATTGCTGCTATTGGTCACAGCCAAAAATGGATTTTCCATCTGCAGGAGAGTGTGTATCCATCGATGACTGCAAGCTTTTACAAGTTTGGATTATCTGATTTTGGCAATAATATTTCATATTATGATCATGGTCATAGTTACGAGGGGAGTAACCATGAACCATGTGTTGAAGAATATAGAACGGCATCAGAGAATTCCTCATCAATGAGCAATGAACAGACTGCAGCAATGAATATGGAATGGGAAAGAAATGCAAATAGAACCTCGCGTGAGAACCCTGTAGATTGTAAGTTTTCAATTCTGCTTGTTGTTTAGTTTCAAATTTGTGTTTGAAGTTGTGTAATCTAATGCTAAAAAGGTTTGTAGTGATGTCTATTTGTAGCATTTTGAATTCACAATTAGTCCAAAAATTATGTGAATGGCATGCTTCAACATTGTTTAACTGTCAAAAAAACCCTTAATAAATCACTAATATCTAGTTCTTTCCATCTCAAGATTGCTTTTGCTAGCTATTCTTGGGTAATTTGATGAATTAAATTTCTCCCAACGGCTTTAATTTTCTATGGTGATTGATGAATTGCCAAATTGTTTTGTAACATAATGTTTTCCCCTACTTTTTATGATTGGATGCTGTGGTTTCTAACAATCAAGTCCTTGACTCCCAGTAATTACTCAAATTCAATATTTTGGTAGAATTTAAACTTTAAACCACAAATCATTAAAGCTAAAATTAAGGATTCGCTGACCTTCGTGATTAATTTGTGTTTATATTTCCTTTAATACCAAAAAAAGGCCCACTCTACCAGCTACAAAATTTTCAAAGCTGTTCAAAGAGTCTGTTTTGCCTTGCTGATAGTTTTTGGCTTTTTTTCAAGATGGACAATATAGAATTGGCTGTCTTTTACTTTTGAGGTGTCTTTTCCTCCTTTTGGATCATGAAGTAAAATGCAGTCGTCCGTATCGCCAGGCTGGTCTTGAAGTGATCATCAAAGCTGGTGATACAATGATAATTGCGACTTTTCAATTGCTATAAGATCGGTTTTCTGGTTTCTCTCCCGCTCTTGGTTCTTCTTCAGGATCCTTCTTTAATATTTTTTTTCTTAGTACTAATACCATGTGACAAAATTCTCTTGATACATAGTTTTCCTAACTGGAGTAGTTGTTGGGTTCAGCAGGGCAACTTCTTAGCTAGTATATTTTTAATTTAGCCATATTAGAAATTTGCAATGCAAAAATGGTCTTGATCCTGACCACCACAAGTTGTATCACTGAGAAACCATTAGTAAGACCTGGTTCACCGCCACTCAAGTAGTCAAGGCTTCCTGTGTTCTCAAACAAATTCCTGGCCTTCATTACCTACACAGAGAACTACTTTGCCACATATAGCCCTACTGATCTTGACTTGGGTCTTCTGTAGAAAAATTGAAATTGATTCACCGGAAGTTCTCAAGCTTTATCCAATTGAAAATTTTGCTTGTTTACTAAATCTTGAATTGAATATTTGAGCTTTTGTTGCAATCGTTCAAATACCTTCAAGTTTGGTATGGCTTGGCTCTCATGCCAGCCTAGCTAACTAATTGGTGCCTTAATAGAATCAACAGCCACTTATTGGTAATGCTCTCCAGTGCATGTCTTTTACAATTGGTGCATAGTTGTTCAAAAAACATGATTGAACAAGATGAAGTCATGTGGCTTTCCTGAATTAGTTGGTATGATTTATGGCCGAAGTTGTGGTGGTGGGGTTTTATTGATATAAAATTTCTCTAATTAATTAATTAATCTCAAATTTTTACTATCATTTGGTTGGATAACACTATTGTTACTTAAAACAATGTCTAGGATTTTTGGAAAAATTTTCCTCATTGCTTTTTTTCCCCCACTTTATAGGTCCACGCAGGCAAAATAATGCTCATGATTCCCAGGTCTTTCTCTCTCTCTTCCCCCCTTATTTTCTTTGTTGGACATGTGCATAATTCTCTCTTATGCACTGTATGGATTTTCATACCCATATATCTTAGTAGATTATTTGCATCAGCATCTTATTATGACTGAATCTACTAAGTTATTATGCTGTCTACATGTTCAAGAGTGTAAATGCTTTTCAAAGGATTAATTATTAAGAGTTATAGAGGCTTAAATCCTATTGTTTTCCGGTTTCATGGTTCAAAAAAATTAAATGTTGCAGAACTTTGTTAAATTATGCAGGTCCTTTGGCAAGATAACGTTGATCCTGACAACATGACTTATGAGGTTAGATAAAAATTTCTTAGTTTTTTTTTTTTTTTTCTTGCTTAATAGTTGTATCATTTATTTAGTTTTTCTTGGTAGCCTTTCAATTAAATCTCACTTTTAATTTGGTGCAATTCTAAGGTTGAGAAAAAAAGAAAAAATATAATGAAGTAATTGGCCTAATGTTTATCGGTATGCATTTGAAGATTCAAGCCTTGTGTTGAAGAACTATGAATAAGAGTTCATTTAGCAATGCTGTTTTATATTATCTTTCTATTTTTTTTTTTTTAATATTTTGTAGTTATGCCAGGCTATGCATAGCTTGACTTATAATATATGAGATTTACTGAATTGTTAAATTAACTATAATAATTCCTTTTCCTAAGATAGACTATTAAGTAGGTGATTAGGTTTGGAAGAATTAGGTCTTCAGGTTGAGGAAAAAAAAAGGTTGTGATTTGATTGCTTTGTCATTGAGACAGCTATGAAATGGGATGGAGGCGTGTCATTCTCTTTTTTTTAATTGTTTGGGTTGATGGACTTATGAACGGCAGCATATATTCTGGGTTTGAACATATATTGATATTTTAGGGATGGAGGGTGGGGAGGGTTGAGGGTGCTACTATATTTTCAAAAACCTTCTTAGAAGGAAAAAAGAAGTGAAATTATGACATGAAATTTGTGGCCACTGCTGCACAACCCCATATTAAGAAAAGAAAAAAGGGAAAAGGAAAATAGAAAACAAGAGGAACTATTATTGATTCTACCGTGCAGAAAAATAATAAGTGGGGTGCAGAAAATTAATGGGGGGGAGAGAGGGAGAGCGCATTATGCCTCGACCACTAACTAGGGGGTAGGAATTTTGCAGCAGAATCCACAAATAGAACGAGCTGGCTTTATTTTCACTATCCAATAACTATCAGGGGGCCATCCTGATAGTTTATCAAATATGGAGCATAATCAGGCTTTACCATCGCCTAGCTAAGAGTTTTAATCAGACCTCGAAACATGTTAAAAGCAGATAAATCAAGTAAGATTGAGAGAATTGCTTTTGTTTGAGGATACGTGATGCATGCAGTAAATTATAACTATTGCCTTTTAATGCTTCTAACATCTGATAGATGTAGTGTCTTCAAATTTGAGTAGTAGACATTGATTTAAATACGATGAACCTCTTGATTGAGATGCTTTTATATGGTAAATTTGAAATGGACTCAACTGCGGAACTGCTTTTATATTGTAAGCAGATCATTTTCACAGATGAATTCGTCAGAAATTATAGGAAACAGAACTGCTCTCTCCGTATAGTACTGGTTACTTAAATTAGAAAAGGAGAAAAGAAGTTAAAAAGCATATGGTTGTTGTTAGTGGTAAAAATTAGCCAGATGTAAAGTAGTGGAATCACTTAACATCCTTTAAGTTCGTTCTATTCTGTAGAAAGTTGGAATACGTCTGCTAATTTATTTTTTTAATTTAATAGGCTCCTTTTCTTCCTAGTTATCCCTGGCTTACTGTTCCTCTGAGCAAAGAATTTGTCCCCTCCAAAGAGTAATAGAATTCAAAATTTCTGGCATTGTTTCGAAGTCCTGCTAGAATTACTGCATTAGTTGTCTTGGGCAATCATGTGGGTAAATGCTGCTTTTTAAGTCCCTCTTTGGTTGTGCTTACTTGGAGACAGATAAGGAAGCTGTTGGGATGATAGAACTAAGTTATGGCCTGGTGTTCTCGCTGAAATTGTTACTTAATTTTAATGGGTTAAAACACTATAGTTTAGTCCTGTATCTTTTACAGTAATGCAGCAGCGAACATCCTTTGCAAGGTAATTTCTGTCGATTATGAGAACATTAATAAAAAGTAATATTGGTGAAAACTTTATTCAGTTATTTAAATACATTTCTCAGAAAATTTGGGTTGTGTAACTGTGGTTTTTTTTTTTTTTTCCTTAATTTTTGATTAATCATTGCTGATTTTATTTATCACTTTAGGAATTACTTGAATTAGGGGAGACTGTTGGAACTCAAAGTCGAGGTCTCTCCCAAGAACTTATTTCTTTGCTTCCAGTTTCAAAATACAAGTGCAGCTTATTCTCAAGGAAGAAATCAAGGAATGAGAGGTACTGCTGGTCATGTTCTCAAGAGACTTTTAAATTGCCTTGCAAAACCCTATTTGGTGTTTTTGATATATAATTTTTCTGGCTGGCAAGGTCTTGTTTACTTTTATTATAAATCCATCCTGATTTATGATTTGTCCTTGTTTTCCTCTTTCCATGAACCAACTCACTCTGTCTTATTATTGGTCATATAATTGTTATTGCTTCTCGTAAAAGGGCTTCAAGTTGAATCTATTAGCTGTTATTCTTAAATACAGCATTGAGAAGCTTGAAACTAGTTGGGCGATTACAATAAATGATTTATTTACTTGATATAATGCTTTGAGAGTGTCTGTGAGTATATTTGCTTTCAAGGCTAAATATACTCTAAACTTTCAAGTTGAAAATGAGCTACAAAATTGGACTATAATTGGATTATTTGTTCTATTGACTGGTAAGACCAATTAGGACACTAATAAGGCATTCTGATCAGCGGACTTGGTAATTGTCGATGTTACCCATTTATAATGCTCACATTCTTTTGCTTGATTTTTGATTTGTAACGTAGGGAAATAGAGATCGTATCCCACAAGGACCTTTAGAAGTGCAAAACTGATTTTGGGAATACAAAGAAAAGAAATGAAGTGATAAGAAAAATGGTAGAATCTAGTTGAGAAAACAATAAAAGTAAATAGTGGGTTTTAAATGTTTTTGATTAGAAATAAAATGAAAACAACTTTGAAAATAGTTTTAACTGAAAAATCAATGAGGAAAAGACTTTGGTAGTAAATCGATATTGCTTAGTAATGTAATGTGTTATCATCAATCATTGAAAAACTCTCATGCACTTTTCCCAACAAATAAATCAGCCATGGAATCAAACATGTATTGACTTCCTTGCTTCCCCTTACTTACTAATAACCAAGTTAAGCACTATGATTAACCCTTATCATTTGACTACCCTAAAAGAAGCTTTTAGAATATAAAAGTAGGAAAGTTTAACCGATTCATTTTAACAAGATCAAAAGCTGACTTTATTTAAGAAAGGCTTGTATTTTTCATAACCTTTGAAATGAAAACTTGACCATCCTCATTAAAGTTATTTGCTGCTTATATAAAACTAATCAAACTATTACGTATTTGATTAACTAAACTAGCTTTAGATTAAATATGAGATAACCACTAGTTTGCATCCTAGAAGTTGAAACCATATAACCATTACATTTTAATAGAAAAACACAAGATATTTTTATAAAAAATGACTTTGAAAACAACTTCATTTATTTCTCATGATAAAGAATACAAAAACTTGCAAATCTTTTACTACCAAATAAAAAACTTAGAAAGACATAGTTTAGAAAACAAGAAATAAAAGAGAGAGGAAGAGAGTAGGAATGAGATGCTAAAAACTGTTCAAACCCCTCTCTATTTATAGGGAAAGAGTTCAACTAGAGCTAGGATAATTACATTAATTTATCAACATAAAAATAAAATATTAATCTCTAATTTTTATCTTGATCTCTTGAGAGATTGTGTGCAATCTTCTTTCTTGATGAATGTAGCTTTAAAGTTGGATTTGTGGCTGATTTTCTTCATTTACCCAAGAGATAATAGCGTAATTTTCTAAGAGATAATTCTCTTATTTGTCAATTTGATCAGCCTTCAAAGATAATTACTTCCACCATAACTTTGCAAATTTTCAGCTTTCAAACTTTTAACCCAAGTAAAACTTTATCTTCCAACTTCTCTTAGTGTAATTACAGTTCTCCAAGTTCAGCTCACTAGAATTCGAAACCCACATAAACTCCCTTAGTCAATTTGTGCTTCCTTTGTATTTTGCATCCAATTAAATCCTACAAAATAAAAAGATAAATAAATGCTTATGATAAACATAAAAAATAATTAGAAAAGATGAAAGTAGAAGAATAATTTATAAAAATTAGGCACTTATCAAGACTCCAGTTGGGAGATTTGATGTTTGAGTAGCATTTTCTCTATGGCGCCTCTGATGCCATTGTATAGAAACCTAGTAATGTAACGATGTCTCTGTAGGTTAAGTAGCTTGTAATCTATTGGCCATTCAGATTTTAGGTCTTGAATCAAGTCTTTCCACTTTCATCTTCTTAATGGAAAAGTCCATTTACTTAATGGGGTTGTGTAATAAATCTGAAATGTGTTAATATATTGAAATTAATGGTAGCGACATAGATGTATATATGTAGATAAACGGTTGGCCAGTGGCAACCTCTATGCCATAATAATAGTATTTTATGGCAACCCTCTTAGGGTTACCTTGTAAAAGCTTCTAGTGAATTGGTATAAAAGGAAAGATAATAACCAGGATAGATGACTGTTCTCTTTGTTTAGTCCTTCCACTATGCACACTTGTGCACTACGTTAATTAAACTCGGTTGTAAGTGTTGGATATGGGTATGTCTCAAACACAAGTATGTTCAATTTTATAAATTTTTTCATGTATTTGGAAGGTCTTTGGAGGGTCATATCTCGTAGTCATATCCGGTAATGTGTCGTACATGGGTATTTCAAGAAAAATGAAGAGTCTGAGCAACATATAGCATGTTCATGAACATGCTCTTTTTCGTAAATATCATTTGCTTCTTGGCTTTTGAGAAGTGGATCACTTCTAGTCTTAGGACTATTAACCTTGTGCATAATTCATTCTAAGATTTTCAAAATCAATGCCAGGATTTGTGGAAAAATACCATGGTTTTAGTTGTGTGAATAATCTGCATGCCTGGTACTTCCATATACTCGGGAATCGAGATTTGCAGCTTGTTTTAATTTAGATTTCCCTTCCTCTCTCTCTCTAGGTCAAGGCATTTTGCTGATGAATCTTATAATTATAGTTATTATTATTTGGACCAGATGTGTAATTTGCCAGATGGAATATAAAAGAGGTGAGAGACAGATTACCTTGCCTTGCAAACATGTCTACCATGCTGAGTGTGGCAACAGATGGCTTAGCATCAACAAGGTAAGCCACTGATTTTTTTTTTTTCCTGATCGAATTTATGATATATATGTCGAAAGGAAAGAAAAAAAGAAAAGAAAAAGAAAACCTTAAAAACAGTTATCTTTATTTTCTTTAGGTGGCATTTTATAAGCTGCTAAGTGCAATTTTATTTCTCCAGGCTTGCCCCATATGTTACACTGAGGTGTTCGGTGATGGATCCAAATGTTGACGAACAACTACAATGAACATGAAGAAAAATATTCGTATGTTTTTTTTTAATTATTATTAATTTTGGCTTGGGTTTGGGTCTTTTCCTCTAATACGAAGTTATGCTTATCTTGGTTCTTTTACTTGAACAGAAGAAGAGTTGGTTAGGTTTGCAATAAATGAAAGGTACTCACATTGTAGAAAAAATGGATGTGTTAACTAGAAAGTCTGGAGATTATAGTTTCCAGTGATGTTCTTAGTCCTTATCATTCCAATTGTTCATTGTCTTTGAATTTTCGTCCTTATGGCACTCTTTTAAGAAGCTTGCTAAGCTAGTTAATCTCCGGACAAAAATATTTTATGAAGCTTCCGGTTAATTCCATCCCACGGGAGAAGGATGCTGGTGACTATCTTCTAAAATCTTTCTTAACTTTGGTCTTTTACTTTGATCATTTTTTCATATATCCAAAGCTAGATCCAGGTATTCTAGACTACAGTAGTTTGTAACCAAGTTAGACTACAACAGGTAGTCTGTGACACTAAGCACAGATCGAGGTATTCTAATTGATTTTTGACCCTCAAACGTCCTCTTGGCAGTGCAGTCTAGTTAAAACTCGACTTTTATTTATGCTGTTGGGCCATTGTAAACTAGCTATGATAACTTTGTTATAGTATATCTTGCTACAAAGCTAATTTTGTACTTCTGGATCGTTGTTCGGTATTCAATTTCATGAGTTTTTTGATGCAAAGCTTCATTAGAGTGGAAGTGTGCAGCATATGATTCATGTCATTACTTATTAAAGCGTGAGCAGTGGCTTCATACTAGCTAGATAATTGAAGTATAGAGCAATCGGAAAAGGAAGGTTAGAGAACTATGGGCTAATATTTTCAGAAAAGGATAGTTTTTACAAGAGGAAAGGTCTGCCTCTGTCTAGTGAAAGGGGACGCGTTATATTGACAAATTAAAAGATGAAATAGGACAAACTTGTCACTATCTTTTAATAGTCACTTTACAAGACATAACATAAATCATTTTTGATAAAGCTTACCGAGAATGACATTGAGCAAAAGCAAACTTGACATAAAGCAAAGTTAGGGGTAGTCATGTCGTCTTTTGAGGACGATCTTTTGTTGGAGATGATGTTGTCCGCACTTGAAAGAAAATGCAAACTTCTACACTTAAACTATATAATTATTCTAGGTCTTGTCTCTCTTAGTCACTATCCCATGGTCGGTTGAGCTAAGAATATTAATAGTGCCCGAGGAGAAGTCCTATTCAAGACTCTCAAGCCATTTTTGATTGTGTGGAGGAATTTCTGATGAAAGATGCCTTCTGTGGAATAATCATGGCTGGGTACTTTTCTGAATGCTTAACTGGACCTTATCTAAGCTCGTTTACAACGGAGTCCACTGGGTCAAAGTCATCAGCAAATGCGTAGTTAGTTTATCAGAATTATATTCGAAGCCCACTAATGGGCTTAGAATCTGACTTGAGACTGGGGGGGTTTGCCAAATAAGGATTGAGGGAACTGGTTTTCGTTTAGACATGTTGAATTCAAGTTTTAGGTGAAGGGGGTTTGATGGTAGGACTTACAAACCTTTGTTCATAATAAATGTTTTAACTGGGTGATATAATAATCTGGGTAATCTTTCCATGGTTCTTGGTCTTGGCACTGTGCCCAAATTCCTGCAGGAATTGTCTTGTTGAGTTCAGACGGTAGTCTCTGTATCTTAGTGTACATTTTGAGGAAGTTCAGCTATTTAATCTTTGATTGGTCAAAATGGATGTGTATGGGAAAAATAATGAATGCTGAACTTATGTGCTTACAAAGCGTAGGGAAGACTCTGACAAAATGCGTGTGAGATTTGTTGAGGAGTTTCTGGTAACCTTCAAAAGCCAATGCTGCCAAATGTGAACATGGGGTCTGAATCAGTTAAGAAAATATTTGAAGTTCTCATGGGCTGGGATTAAAGAGAGTGTTCAGTTTGTATGAAATTCTTGATGGGTTTTGACGAGGTAAAGCGGAAATTCTATATGGCAATACAGTAGTACAAATGACACAACAGTATCATAGGAAACAAACAGAGAGGTATCTGTTGCAATGATAAAATAATGACCGATTCCATAATTTATGTCTAATTGCTGAACTTTTTTTTTGACACATTATTATAACAAGATAAAATAATAATTTTAAAGCAAGGGATGAGGTAAAACACAATAGTTAGGAATTAAAACATTTCAACCTTTTTTTTTTCCTTAAAAAGATCTGCTCTTGTAATTATTGGTGATAAGCTAGAACTTCTCATTTAAAGGTGTGCGTTTAAGGGGGGAAAAAGGGAGAATTAATCTTAATTGATAAGAAAATGACAAATTAAATTTTAATAATTCTGCATACTAAGTTGCATGATTAAAATGTATCGGAATGAATTTAAATCTCATATCGATAAAGATTTTATTTGTCTAAATCTGGCTCCACTTAAAATATAGATGCAAAAAAATTCTGCCTAAACGATCATTTAAAACCACCACTTAAATTAATCCAAATTTATACTCAAAGGGATTGATCCTTCTTTTCAAAAAAAGGAGCAATCCCTCAAAAATCTTATTAGTAATACTATAACAAAGTCTGGTCAATCTTGAACAAAAACTACCATGTCAGGATTGATTATTTTCTAAATAAGTCTTATTTTTTTTTTTTTTTACCTAAACATGTTTTTCGAGTTCAATTAATGTTTCTTCCCAAACTATCGCCAACATAATGGATAAATGTTGAGGCAAGAACGAATAACCCAGCCTTGTAAGAGAACTGAAAGTATGAAAAAGATGACTTAAAGAGCTCTGATTCTTGATGTGGAAGTCCTCTCTTGCAAATTGAGAAACATCGAAGTTCTTGTCAATTTGGGGGCGGGGGGGGGGGGTGTGGTGGGAACAATATAAATTAAGCCAAGTTCAACAATCCATATATATTAAGTATCTGAATTCTATTATAAACTCCCATCAAATATCTAAGAACTCTAGTTGAGCTCCAATCAATTCTTGTCATCGGGAGATAGTTTTGGCTTTATTTATTAATAGTATAAGATCTTTGATTTACTTATCTACAAATTAAGCAGCTTTGGTCTTTTGTGGTGGTAACTTGGTGAATTCAAGGAAAACGTGTACTATGATTGCCACACTTCCTATTATGGTGGCTAAAATGGTGCATCCCTTCCCAGTTGAGAGCAAAGAAAACTTTTGACATGATATCCAACCTCCACCAAATAACAAAACAAAGGCAATGAGAGTAACCTACAAGAAAAATTAATGGCCAATCAGAAATGATCAAATGCATATATTTTTTTCCAGATAATGTTAATGCAGTTTGTACGGTATCTTACAATCAACGACTTTACTGAGCGGCGAAACCCTGTAATTTCTTCTTCATCAAATGTGCCGGTTGCTGCAAATTTTTCCAGTAAAGCATCCTGGTATTTAAATGCCATAGTAACACAAAATAATATCGTCAAAATTTGGATGGAATATATATATATATATATATATATTGACATAATTCCCAGAAAATAAATTAGGTCATGCAAATCCAAAGATTATGTAATATATATTTTGGCTACATATTAAAGCATATTGGCTTTGAGCTGCATTGAAGGAAGTAGCTGTCTTATCCTTTAAAAACTCTTACTTCTTTTTCCTAGAGTTAAAAGCCTAAGACTCTTTTAAGTTTCGAGTTTCAAATTTTAATTGTATGCGTGTTTCATTCAGCACATGCTTAATCAAATTGTGATTACTTATCAAGTTATCATTATATATATATATATAATTATATGATACATTATCAATAAAAGTTTAAAAATTTTACTAATAAATTTGACAGAATGAAACATTTTTCATCCCAACATATGAAAAATTTCAATCCGATCTACTTCAGAGTTACAAATTTTCACCACCTATATATATATATATGTATATTGAATTTTCAATCTTAGAAACTTAATTATGGAGAGTTATTATTTGTTAAAATGCTATAAAGACGGGTACAAGTAAGATTTATACATGGATTTATATTTAATACACTATTATTATTTATATATATATATATATATACACCGTTCACTTATTAACGAGTAAAATTATTTGTATTTATTTTTACGGATGTTTAAAATTTTATGTTTGTTAAAGTGGCATCATGTGATTCATTAATAGTATATAAATTTATAAAATGAGATGTAAATTATTATTAAGCGACAAACTTGGCTAATATTCTTCCCCAACTCTAACTTTCATTTATATACTCTAACTCACTAGCCCAATTTTGCTTTTATATATATATATATATGTATTAGTCTTAAAATTAATCATTAAGAATTATAGTGATAGATAGATTAATTGGTTAATAAAAAATAATAAAAAAATAAAAACACTATGCATTTTCCATTGCAAATTGCATAGATACCTTGGCAATGAACCTATCTCTACACCACTGAGCAATGCCTTCATCTGATTCTGGCAGATCCTTCGTTGAATATCGCTTTATATGCACCTTCACCTGTTTTAATTATGTCATTAAAAAAAACATCGAAAAGAAGAAGTAAATAATTCTTGTGTGCAAACCGAACAAATAATTAATGTATTTAAAATTTTTTTATTGTGCGAATCGGATAAATAATTAATGAATTTATAAATAAATTAAAGAAATATTGTATAATTGAATAAGTAACAAAACATCCAGTGAAATTAAAAGGGAAAAATTGGTTTTTATGATTCGAACATAAGAGCTTTTGTAGTTAGTGAATTGGATAACAGATTATAGCAAATAACATATACACTGATGCATGAAAACTGATAGACGACACGTAGAAATGTTCATGAGATGAGCCGTGGTCTGAAAAGATTTTAAATTTTTTGTTTAGATTTTATTTCGACGTAGTCTGATCTATTATGATTATTTATATATTTATTGTGTATAATTAATAAAAAAAATTATTTTTATTTTATTTTTTTATATTTTAAAATTAAATTTAAATAAAAATATTTTTTAATTATTAAATATTAACTCGAATTAAATTATATCAATTCAAATTAACAACAAATATGTTTAAAATCCGACCCGGCATATCTAAATTAACGCATGACTGAGTACATATATACATAGGGTTATCCTGCAAGGTTGCATGATAAATTCACACATGACTGATAGCATATATAAGGGTTACCTTGCAAGGTTGCATCTTAAAAAATGTGAGCAAAGTCGGAAACGGTTGATCTTTTGGTACACCAATTGTTACATCATAAACTGCTGGAACAAAGGATCGCAGGCTTTGCGCTGCTGCAACAAAACCCTGAATATTGCAAGCCCAAAACAAATAATAATCAGTTGTTTTTCTTTCTTGTTTTGTTCCAAATATAATAAATTGCTTAGAAGGGAATTTTGAGCTGCGTTCTAATGAAAGGCCTCCCAGTTTAACTTTCGAAGCCTTTAAACGTATTCTGTTTGATCGAATAAA
>JAQSVH010000013.1:809787-821935 GCA_029448705.1 Adansonia digitata
AGCCCAAAACCAACATGACCCGAAACTCGTAAAGGCCCTAATCCATTAGACCTGAACCCGAACTCAAGATCAATCCAATTCGAAACCCATAAAACCTGAATTTGTAAACGAAAAAACTAAAATGTTATTATATGATTCTATTAAAAATAAAAGTATAAATAAATAAATATGTTATCAATTTTTTCTTAAATAAAAACATTTAATTTATGAAAAAGTATTTATAATTTTTATTATCGATAAAAGTAATTAATATTGAATTTTTAAATTAGATTATGAAATAAAATTTATTTGAAACATATTAAAATGAATCAAATAGTTCTTAGTACTATCATTATTATATTTATAACAATTAATCATAAAAATAAAATATAATGTTATTAATTTAACATTTCATTTATTATAAAATAATCATATAATATATATTATTAAGCTTTTCCCACATTTAAAATTTAATTTAATACTGAAATAATCAAATATACAGAAAAGATATTATAGTTTCAATATATGATTGATCTTGACGTTTTCTATAATAATAATAACATTATTAACCAATTTAACTTTAAATCATATTTCTCTTAGTGTTTCAAACAAATAATTATATTATCTCATAAATTAAAATATAAAGATTAAAAACCCTAAATTAAATTAAACAATACAACATTCAAACAAAACATATTTAAATAAAATATAATTCTAAATTCCTAAAATCAAACAAATATAGTTTTTTGATTCTTAAATATTTTTCTATTACAAGGTGTAAGACATTTTTCATTTGTTGATTTTGAGCCAACTGTAATAACTGAAATATTAGTATATCTTTTGCCATTAATGAAAAAAAGATATCAAAATTATTTTTTTCAATATTAAAAAAAATCAAGTTTCTTACAAACTTTTCTAATCTCATCCAAAAATAAATTCAACTCTATTATATGTGATATAGATCTAATTTTATACATTTTAAATCCTTATAATAAAAGTTCATATAATAACAAATGTACAATTAAATTAAAAGCTATAAATTTATTAAATTACTTATCGTATAAACAATAAATAATAGTATTGTAGTTTAATAAAATGATTTAAATAATTAATCGATATGTCTAATGTTAGTTAAAATAATCAAATAATAAAATTATTTTCAATATATAACTTGAAACTTTGAATTTTATTTGCTATTAAATTGTAAGAACTAAATTCACATATTATGATCAAATTACTTATGGCATAATATAATTACATATTTGAAAGGTATAAAACATAAATTTCAATTCACAAATATTTATAAGTAATTTAAATTCACAACAAAATAGGCATATATCAAATCCATGAATTTGAAAAATAATCATGAATGTTATATTTAATGTGTTTTATTACATAATTTACATTAATTTTTGAAATTCAAATTTGCAAATGCTACTTTCAAAAGTTATAATAAATAGACTAAAAACATTTAATAAAACAAAATAAAATAAAGAAAAAATTAAAAAATTATGGAATAAAGTAAATAAGAGCACAACTAGTTATTGGGATAAGAGTAAAAAGTTATATATATAAATTTTAATGAGTTTACTTATAACTTATTTCATTCTAGTGTTTTTTCTTTTAAATGTAACCAAATGATTTTTAAAATTTACTTTATCTAATGTTATTTTATATTTATTGAAGTTCACTTATAAAACAAAAAAAATCTTATATAATCATTAATTATATCAATACTAAATATCATAAAAGCTAACAAAAATATAAGTATATAATCATTGTAAAATAATAATTATCAAAATATACAAATTATTTTTTATTTTTACTATATATCTATATATATATGTCAAACTTATTTATTTTTTATTTGAACTTAAATGACATTACACTAAAAATTATAGATAATATTAAATACAATATATTAATACTCAATATATAGATAAATTTCTCATATAATTTTATATTTATCTAAATACTTATTAATTTTTGAAGTTTTTAATTTTAATAATTTTGTCACTTCATAAAAGTAAAATTAATCATAATTAAAAAAATTATTTATAACTTGGAAAATTCTAAAATTTTTTGAATCTATTTAAGCTCGCTCGAGCTCAAACTCGAACTAATCCAAATCTGAAATAATTTGAACTTGAAAAATCAAAATAATCCAAGCTTAAAATTACCCGAATCCAAAAAAGTCCAAACCCAAAAATATTCGAATCCAAGATTATCTGAATTTGAAATGAATAAAAGCACAAAATAACCCAAATCCGAAAACAACCTAATTCAAGCCCACCTAAACTTGCCCGTTTGCCACCTCTAATTTTAATTATTTTATCCGTATCATATTCATATAATCATGTCTATTGTTACCTTCTATTTCCATGTCATTATGTTGACAGCACCATACCAAAGGAATTGCCCATTGTCATCCAAGCAAAAACCAAAGATAAAAAGCTGGAAAAAGCCTAGGTTAGAATTGCAGGAACCAACCAGTAATTTTGTCGAGCCACTTAATGAAACGGTCATAGCAAATAGCATATACCTTTTTTTTTTTTTTCCTTTTCTAAATTGCCCAAAGTCTATTTTATCATTAATAAAAAAAAATAGAAAAACTTCCAGCTCATCTCAGCATTTTCCATGTTGAAAAGTAGCAATACCTCAAATTGGAACAATCTCCTCTTCCAATGATCATAGCTAAAACATTGCAATGACAGCATGACAGTGATTGAAATATAGGGTAAAAGGAAAGGAGGATCTTAAAATGAGAACCAAGTCAAAACTGTAGCTATAAATATTACGAATTGAATGTCGTGATTGCAGGCTTCTTGAATCATAGATACTTGGCCAACCATGGCAGATCCTTGCTATCTTTCAGGGCAAAAGCAACATCATCACTGCACACAACAAAATGCATTTGGTTTAGATGACAGGCTGCCCAAATATTACCCAAATTCTAATGTTATTTGGTTATGCAATGTCAGTAAACTTCGATGGAAACCAATGATATACATTAACCGGATGTCAAAACAGGAAGATATTGGATCAGAATACGAGGACAACGAAAGATGCCAACTAATTAGCCACAAGAGACATACTAGAATGACAGTAGGCAATTCAGTTTAAATAATTAGTCCAGAAGAGTTTGGCTTAAGGCAAGCACTGCCATATGGCTGAAATGTCTGGAAGCTCTTTAGAACTCAAGCAACAGGAAGAAATGGGTTCATTGGCCCCAAAAGAGAGAACTCTAAAGCTATCTTACTACGATTTTTCATTTTTCAAGTACCTGTGTACAACACATATTTGGATATAGATATAAGAATACAACCCTCTAAATACATTAAAAAAAACACTTAAATACTTTTATCCGACAATCACAACCGAGTCTGAACAATATAGCTCCAAAGTAAAGCACTAAAAAATAGCCAATGAAACAGATCCTTAATATTGTATGAACAGTCTTGTCTAATATCTAAAAGTAGATTACCGGTGATTTGTTTTAACAGTCCCCCCAGTGGTGCCCATGGCTTAATGCTCAAGTAAATAATAGCGCACCATCAAATAATGCTGTGAGTTGCAGGTTCATATTATAGAAAGACATCTACGTAGTACGAAAATTGTCAATGAAATTTGTTATCAGGGAACATGCCCAATTGCTTTTTGCTGAAAGTTTGCTAGAGAGCTAACCTGGGAAAATTGAGCTGCAACTTCTGCAACCTGTGCCTATCTCCTGGTTCACACAGAATAATTCTGCATTCTCCAAGCTTGCAGCTGCCATAAAGAAAAAGGGATAAAGAAAGCAATTACATTTGTAAGCTTTTTCCACACTCATTAAGCCGTCCACTAAGTTATATAATCTCCAGCTGGTTTTACTTCCTTAAGGAGCATCCAATTTCACAAAACAGTTGGTACATGCATTCATCCAAATTCATCAGAAACTTGCTTCTATTGGCACATAATGGTTGCAACAGGAACAAAATTATGGTAATCAAAGCATAGCAAACCTTTTTTTTCAGTACTTCTTGAACTATTTGGGCTTAAAACAGGCTCCCATTGGCTAAAATGAGAAGTTCTTTGCCAGAGCCAAACTTATTGCAGCTAACTATAAAATTCAACGATAACAACAACCTTCCTAAACAAGACTTCAAAATGCCGTGGCTTAAAACGGGATTGGCATCATCAATGAATAAAACTTCCTCAAGGATCCCACAAACGAATATGAAAGCGCAAATATTGTGAGGCTAGTTATAAAACTACCATTTTATGAACAAAAACATGAACCATGTTCTCTCTATGTGCCTTAAGTCAATAGAAGATGCTTACCCAACTTTCAGAAGTGTGTCCCAACCAGGAAATGCTTCTCCATTGCTTGTGCAGAGACATGAAACGGTCATTGCCAACTGCAAGATAATAAATATCTTCAGAAAACTTGCACAATACAATTTAGTAGTTGATCATCTAAGAACAGTGACAGGGCATCAAAAGAGAACACCTATACATGAAAAAAAAGACTTGCTAGCTTTGTTTCTTATAGAGATATGTTCTGGAATTAGGGATTCCAATATTAGTTATATCCAATCTCACCTGGACTTGGTTTTTCACTTTTTGCTAATGTTTTGAGAAAGGCATTAATCTGAAGACTGATGCCTAAAGTTTTGCAACTTCTAGAAGGATATCACAAAAATTGATGTTAAACCACCTAAATATACAAATTATTAGATATGATAGAGGGCGGAAAATAATAACAATTGATGTACTTGAGGAATGACATCTAAATCTTCTAGCATCAAAAGTATAGGAACTCGTAATATTACCAGCACAGTAAGAAAATATCAGAGAAGAAATAAGCTTATGGTGTTGACCTTTTCAAACGTAGTCTCCCCCATTCCTGTTTTATAGAGCTCATAAACCATTGCAGTTAAGAAGATTTTACTCAGCCTAGAACAACTTTTCATTACCTGCAAAAAATATGATTTTAAGTTATTTCATAATGATAAAAAAATAGTAACGGTATTATGAGTCCTTTTCTCATCCACAAATATAAAACTTATAATCTCCAAATATAATTAAAAAAAAAAAAAAGTGGCAGCAAAAGCCACACAACCGACATCAAAGGTCCCTCAAATATAATGTTCAGAGATAGTTTTGGTGGGCATATTTCGTCATATGATACATTTGTTCCACCATTATAGTCCAACTGTTGACCAGGAAATCTAATCCTCATTAACTAAGTTTCCGAAGGCCAAAAGGGTGGCTATAATGCCTCTAAATCTGCAAAAACTTTCTAGAATTTTCAATATTGCAATAAATTTCAAGGCTTATCCGGATCAGTATTGTGATTTCCTTTCTCGTCTTTCATAAATTTTACTTTGATAAGCTGCAATTGCAAGGTAATTTAAGAAATCTACATTAATGAAATGTTCCAATATAACCTAACCATAATATCATTACAGAGTAAGATCATGTTTCCATGGACAAAAGTCATAGCCTTCATGACTAAATATATTATTTCCAGTTCTAGATGCTATTTGGAGGAAAAAGTCTGTCTGCATCTCTTCTGATGTACAAAGACTTCTGGGGAAACAGTCAGAGTATAAGCATCATAATCACAGTGATAGTGATAATCGCAGGGATTCACCAGACAACATTCAGAACCATTGCCAATCACCTGCCTTGGAAGTGGACTAGAAACATAAAGATAACAAAAATTATAATTTGCAGATGCAAAAATAATCTCAAACTTACTTGGACATGAGGTGCCTGGAACATTTCCTGAATGGCCGCATCAACATCAGCCATAGTAACAATATCTTTTGCTGGTGAGTGGTAAAAACATATATGTATTAATCAGAACCACTGCTGAGAACTATGGGAATGCTACTTATGAACTGACATATAAGTTAAGGCTAAAATTAAGTCATTCATCTAAAACAAAAGTTGTGCAGCTGCAAGAGCAGATTATGCTACAAAAAAGCAGAAGAATCCGTAGAAATATCCAGCAGCAAAAGCACTGTGATGCCAATGGTGAATGGAATTTCCATAAAATGTTTATATATGGTTCAGTAAACCTAGCCAGCTAAACTATTTCTTTTCATAAATATTAGAATCTGAAAACACTGTAATTGAAGTTGTGCTAATAAATCATTTACATGCCAAGATGAATGTCAAGGTCTCAACTCTCACTAGCCAGATAGCTCTATGGGATTATGTATGCCCACTTCCAAAACCTAGTGACAAATAACAAATTCATCGCACTAAATTCTCTGGTGAGACCAAATTAATTATGTCCGTAATCTACCTGCTAACAAATACAAAGCAAAAACATATGGTTTACAGCTGAAAGTGCTTGAATATTTATCAGTACAACCAAAACAAATTTTATTTAAAAAAACATAATGTATTTGAAAATAACAAATATAGAATAACTCAAGCTTTCATAACCTTTATAACATAGCATTTTCAAAATAAAAAACAAAATTGTAATGAAAGTGCACAATAGTAAATCATAAAAGTGAACTGAATTTTAATCTTAGCTTACTTAACATATATGCTTAGAATTAAAATGGCCCACGGCCAACCATATAGAGTATCAATAGAATAGCAAGTTAGAAACATGGTACGCAAACCCTGTTTAACAGGTTTTCAAATACAGATGCAATTCACAGAGGATATAAGTTTTAAGTTCTTATTGTATGCAAATTAATGCATGAACTTAGGGATTTGAATTTTTCCCCGTGAGTAATGAAGTAAAAGAAGAAAAAGTAGTTGTTTCTTTGGGTTCTCCAAAAAAAAATGCAAATATCTAGATACTCTTTATCCAAGCAAAAGGAAATTATAGATTTTTAAATTTCTCCATTTTCTTTGCTCCAGAGACCACGGTATTTAACAAAATAACCCGAACTAATTGAGCCAAGGTTATAATAAACAAAGGTAACAATATCTTTCCCATTGGCTCAATCTACCAGGAACAAACATTGACTTAATTTGGTGCTTATATAGTTAATCGAAATGAGCAAAACATTATAATAATGTATCTTAAATTTCTAAAACTCAGATTTTTCTGCTTAGAAGATATAATAAGGACAGCCTAAGGGAGAAAAAACTTGCAAAAGCTTTAGGAATCATACTTCTCCCCATTCCTTATCAATTGATGATGCAAATGCATTCAAGCTATGATTTGTCAGGTTATATAGAGGAAAATTAGCATCTACAACCCATAATATCAGGTGATGCCTAGACTATTCAAGGTCCTCTAATACAACGGTGAAATACCAAATATTCACTAAAGAGTAATGAATTAACTGACCTCCATGCATATATCATGGGTTAAGAATATGAGTGTATACATTAGCATATGCAAATATTGACATTTAAAGGTCAAGTACCATCTCCAGCTATGACTTCTACAGGTAAAATTATGGCACTGGAGGCATCACCTGTGGTGACACACCACAAATGGCACTCATCTGAGCCTCTAAGGCATGTGTACAAGTATCCAACACCACGGCAATGGCCTTACATTACTGCTCTAATCATTCTAGGAAGCTTATTACCTACAGAAGAATTCCCAGTTGAAATTTGATTCTTGATATGATAATCTGCTATTTCTGCAGCGCGCCTGCATATCTCTAGAGCACGGCGTGCATCCCCTGAAATAGCTGCTACCTGAAATATGCATATGACAAACTTTAACATCCACTGAATACTAATAAAATCTAATAAAAAAGTAAGACTATGTTTTGCATCAATTTTAGTTGATGAAATGAAAGAATGAAACCGAACTTTAATGGAAAACATAGCATACAAACTAACCTTTCTTGAAGCAAATTCTACTGCTTGCTTTTCAAACGCATTAAGTCCTTTCAAACGACTTGATATGATTTCCTGAAGCTGCTGATAATTATAGGGACCAAAGCAGAGTCTTTGAATACCCATTCTGCTAGAAATGCGAGGAAGTAACTTTTCTGGAAGATCCATTGTATTTGCTATTCCTGAATTTGGAGATAAATAATTATCAAATTGTTATTCTTGTCATCATCACTGTCAATTACTACAGGCCACTGAGTTTCAGAATAACTAATCAAGAAATAGGAAAAAGTATACCTATCACAACTAACTTGGAATATGGCTTAGTAGGCCAGTCAAGAATGTTGTACAATACCTGTAATTGAGAGAAAGGCAAAGTTATGGAAGCCGCAAATTCTTTCAATTAAAATGAATAAGCAGCAAAGGACTGTGAGTTTGTATCATCAAATGCTGTAGTTACCGACTGGTTTCTGGTTACAAGAAGATCGAGTTCATCAATAAGTAGAATACAAGGTCGGTCATCCTCCTTGGCAATTTTCTTTCCATCTGAAAACCGTTCATTCAGTAATTGCAGCGCTTTTTTCCAGCTAACCCTGTGTCCAGTTAATGCTTCATATATAACCTATAAGAATATATATGTAAATATCAGAAGGCAACCATCAAAACATTTGTATAATACTGAACAATATCAACTTTCTAGTTGGTATATTCTGCATTACCCTGTAAATATTCTCTGGTGTGGCCAACTTTAGACCATTAACGTCCACAAAACAGTAAGGTCTTATGCTTCCTGCGTCAACTTCCAACTTTATATTCCTCATTACTGCCAATACACTCATTGTCTGCGAATTCATGTGAAACAAAAAGGACCAAAGAATTCTCCTATTCAAATAAGCCTCATCAACAGATGATATCAGCAAATTAGGAAGAAGAAGAAGAAAAAAATTGTTGAGCAAAGGCAATGGGCAATGGACTATACTTTGCCGGTTCCAGGAACACCATGAATATAAAGGCAGCGTCCAAGACATTGATCATCACAGATGGCACCTTTTATAAATGTTGTTATCTCCTCCATTTCTCTGCATCATAGCATATTTTGTATTCACTGCGTCATAAAAAATGTAAAAAGAGAACAAGAAAGCAATCAAGTCTCACGTACTTATTCCTACAAGGTAAAGACTTTGGCATTGTTGCCAACAAAAGCGTTGATTTTGCCTTTTCCAGCTCAGTCTGCTTGTGGCATCTCACGTGCTCTGGGATTTTTTTTGTCCCTACTTTTTGAAGACCAAAGAAACAGCCCTTCCGAGAGTTCTGTATCAATCAAATAGCTGTCTAAGAATCTTGGCAGCTGCCAAACACAAACTTTAGAATGTGAAATAAATAAAGAATATCCCTACTGCAGCCAATTGATGAGTTGTGGATGGTCTGGCTTGTGCATTCCTTGTATCTTCCTCTTCGTATTCCATATCTTCATCTGTATCAGAGTCAGCCTCCTTGCAAGAATTCCAGTCTTCATCACTGGTAGCCCGTTCACCATCCTACAAATAGAAAAGATACTAATTAATTTCAACACAATATTAGCCCTATTTTAGCAAAGTAGACCATTTTAATGGAAATTCAGATGTCTGACTGCTTACCACTTCATCATTATCAATCTCAGCTAGACGCTTGAAACTGTGCCAGTCAATATCATATTCATATTCGCATAGAAAAACATCATCCCCTTCGTCATTGGCCTTGGCATATTCTTTGGGGCTCATGACATTACAGTGCCTGATGATAGATTCCATCTGTAGTGCCAATGTTAGAAACCTTAATTCAATAAACTCCTTCACCAAGGTTTTAAGAATCATTCAGTTTCAGTTAGCTGGAAATTATTATTCTAGAAAGAAGAATAAGAAGAGAATGACCTCTTCGAATTAATTACAATGTACAAGACGGCAATGGTAAATCTCTTCAACACTTTATTTTAATGTTTCCCTAAATTTGATGGCAGGCTCTTTTCTTATTTTAACCAACTGTTTAATTTTTAAAACATTAGCGTTATCTCCTTGGACCATTTACTTGATGGATGACCAACACCATATGCTAGGAGGGCTATCTTATCTTTTGAGGCAATTTAGAATGAGAGATATAACTAGGCACTGGCTTGAATTATATGCGACTAACTTAGTCATAGACCTAACTCAACTAAGCCATAGCCTCAACTTGACTAAACTGGAAGGATGGATTAACCCTATCAAATATAAGCGGAGAATTTCATGCTTGATTTTGGAAGTATGATCCCTTGGGTTGTGGATATGTAGTTTTATCATAGAAGATGGTAAGAATATACAACATGACAATAGGTTGTGGAGGATGAACCTTCTACTGTGGATACGACATACATGCTGCTTATCAGCCTTGGAGAAACAACATCTAAACCTTATTATTGGTAACCAGCATAAGATTATTAGAAGCATGTATATCGATTGAAACACAACTGCAACTATAAGATTGCACTCAAGCAAGAAATTTCTTCAAGAACAAAAGAAAAAAGTCTGATTATTTCTCCTATCGTATTACCAACCAGTACAAGTAAGCTCCCTAAAGACGTCAAACCATCCACACCTTCCCACATATACAGTCATAGATGACCATTTCTCCTCTAATAATAAAATAACATTAACAATTCAAACAGAAATTATTCATAACCTCTATGTTAGCAAAATCATTTGTCCGATAAAGCTCCCTTCTCAAGTTATGAGGCTGTCTTCCACTTGCAGTCTCTTCTGGTATCATATACCAACGCCCTCGGAACCAATAGCTACCATCTACTTCTTTCCATAAACTGCACAATTCCAACAAACAAACAAAAAAAAAATTGCTTTTATGACATGCATGAATAGCAATAAAGGCAAAATGCTATTTGTGTATAACCGAACCTCTCAATACGGGCAGCCCACAAATCACTGGCAAGCAGCTTTTCCCTTAAAGTCCTAGGCCGCTTCTTCCCCTCAGGAGGCTTCGGAAACTCAACATCTTTGCCCAATTTCCGAGCCTGGCAAAACCCGCAAACCCAATCCCCCTCAGGAACCTCTTTCAATGGCGGTTTCAAGCATTTCAAGTGAAATCCACCTAGACAATCATCACACTCAATCATTACACTCCTCCCTGCATTGAAGCAAACTCTACACTCCTCCATTTCGGGAACTTCATCGTCCGAGCTCGCGTCCTCTCTCCTCTTCACATACACGTCACCTCCCACCTCAAACTCACCCTCATCATAAACCACTTTCTTATAATAAACCCTCTTCTTCTCAATCTTCTTCTTCTTCAAACTCCTTGTCTCTACAGTTCTCGTCACTTCACTTTTATCTTGCCCCTTTCTCCTCTTCTTAGTCTCCAAAGCCTCCGGTGACACCGGAGAAAACGGAACCTCAACCTCTACCGATCCCTCACCCAATTTACCCAACTTTGGGATCTTCCTATTCTCCTTATTGCTCTTACATTTCGGTGTTTTTGGCGCCTTTACACTCTCCTCGTTACTAGATCCGTTTCGGTTTTTCCCAAGACATTTCTCAATTTCGTCAACAGCTTTACGAGGTGTCTTTAGATCTGGTTTTTCATTTATGGCTGTTGAAGTGAGAGATTGCAAGGATCGACGTAAAGATCTGCGGAGAGGAGGTTGGGGGGTTTGAGGGAAGAGTTGAATCGAAGGAGTAGAAGATTGTAATTTGACATTATTGGGGGATTGTTTGGGTTTTCTGGGGGATTGAAGCTGCTTTTTTGGAGTTACAGTAGCCATGTGGTGTTTTTAGGGAAGGTGAAGGAAAATGGTGGGATTTTCGTTAGGGTTTTGCAGAGAATGGACGGGGAGGACGATGATGTTTTAGAGATTGAACAAATTGGCGGGAAATGTTCCCTCCGTTTTCCATCGTTGAAACGGTGCGTAGTGACTATTATTTATTTATTTATTTTAGGAAGGAACAATACATGCATTATTCATGCACCATTTCAGAGACAATGGATAAATGTTAAAGACTTCCAATTCTTTTAGCACTTAGCTTTATATATATAATTATTAATGTCGAGTAAATTCAGTCTTACACATTATACTAGAATTTTTTATATACTTTATATTTGTTTACCCGATTATTATATTTCATATTCTATTTAGGTAGTTTATATATGTTAAATTTTAAATAAATTAAAAATTTTTAACTATTTATTCACTGTAAAAATTTTTATATAAAAAATTAACTATTTCTTTAATGTAGAAGTTCATTAAGATATACTAAATCGATCTAATTAATAGTCAAATAACTATAAGCGTTAAGTACAAAATTAAATAAATAACTCAAATATAATTAAAATTAAAATTAAG
>JAQSVH010000013.1:822035-835018 GCA_029448705.1 Adansonia digitata
TGATTTTATGTATTATTATATAATAGTATATGTAAAAATCAAAAAAAAAAAAAAGCAACCGGCTAAGCCGGTTGCCTGGGAGGCCTTAAGGAGCGCTCCCCAGAAGCCCCCGTTGTGAAATTGATTTATTGAAAAAAGGAATAAGCTGAGGACCTGAATGGGATGATCGGATACTATAATGGCAGCGGCAATTCAATCTAGGTGGCAACTCAGTCCGATCGTTTGGACCGACTAGCAGCCTACTTATAAATTTAAAAAAAAAATTGTTAAAACATTATATTAAAATTTATATAATTTATAATAATATATTTATATAAATTAATTTTTTATTATTTATTATCTTTCTTGTAATTTTTTAATTTTTTTTTAAAAATTTACTTAATCATAAATGTAGACACATATTGTTTAAATTAAAATTGCTCAGATATTTAATAGTAATTTATTTAATCGTGTTGAATATATATTTATTTTATAATTGTATATTTTATTTTATCTTTGTATGTATATATAATGCTATAACTATTTACTTTCATCTATAATTAATATTGTATAAAATTATTTTATGCAATTAATTATATGCAGAAAAATATTATTTATTATGTAACTCTATAAATTTATTTATTGTTTTAATAATTAATTAATTATATGAGTTTTTAATTCTCAAGCACCGGGGAAAACAACCAATAAAAAAAATCAAAGTTTTATAATGAAAACCCAAAAGAATGATAATCTAGAATCTAGAGCAATCATTGGATTTTCTAAAAACAACTCACTTTGTGCAGGATTATGCTAAGGTTAAAATGAAATCCTTGATTCATTCTTGATAATGACAACCTATTTTCAATAAATCATAATGTCAATATTTCTTTTTAAGAAAATGGATAGTTTATTGTTGTCTTGAGCATGGAAAATAGTAATGTAGAGTAATGTTTTTTTTTTGGTTGCAATTTGACATGGAGCATGAATGAAAAATGAGAGGAGTTTTTATGATTATCATCATTGTCAAGAGTTTTGAAAAACAAAACATAAAAGTATTTACATTCATTTTATTTTCATTACATTTATTCATTGCATTGCATTCCTACTATTTTTGGGAAATGATTTGCATTATCATAGATGATTATTGCATTAAGTTTTGCAAACATTGAGATAGAAGGAAAAAGAGCATATGTAAAAATGTGAACAAAAAGGGAAAGAAATATGATATTATTCTAAATGATGGAAACAAGAGAAACAAAAAGCACTTTTCTGAAGAAAGGGGGAAAAAAGCTTTGAGAATTTTTTAAAATAAGACTGTTAAAGCCTAATCTATTTGGCAAAAAGTATTAATCTCAGTTAAGTTCGAACAATAAAATGATTTTAAGTTCTATTTAGTGAGCTCTATTATGGTTTAGGCTTAATTAAGTTGACACTAGATGAGAAAGATTTTAAACCATGTTTAGCTAGATTGCTATGATATAAATATAATTAAGTTGGAGAATTATTAGATAGACCCTTCTCACCACATCATTCATGAACCAACTAATTAAATTAATCCCTGTTAGTATTTTTGTCACGTCATTTTAACCCCTGTACGTAAGCCTATGAATCATCAAATTTGCTCTTTTCTGACTAATTGCAAATCTTAACAAGTTTTGCAAATTCCTTTTGATCTGCCCACAATTTCACAAACTCATCTACGATTCTTTCGTCAATTAGAATATTAACAATCCACAGCAAATTGTCACCTTCTTTAGCTATTTCAGCGATTCAAACTTCTTGATCTTGTCGCTACCATCCGTTACTGTAGCTTCAAATAAGCATATCAATAAGAAAACTAAGATATTTGAGACCGAGATGATGAAGGGCATCTTTATAAAATATATATATATATATAAAGGTTGAGATCAAATTCATCTTCGATGTTGTTAGGTTCAGTTAAAATTTATTTTTGATCAAAAATATAATAAGAAATGTAACCACCTCTTGGTTTCAGATTGATTTTGCCTTGGATGTTGTTGGGTTCTTTGAAAATTTACTATTGAATCTTGATAAAAATTTACTAAATTTGATGCAGCCTTCGTCTAAATTTTCCATCTTTTTCCTCTTTGTTTTGCTGATACTTTGGAGATCAAATTTAGTGATTCGTAGGCTTATATTCAAGTGTAAAAATGACATGGCAAAAATGTTGATATGGATTAATTTAATTGGTTAGGATTATAAATGACGTGGTGAGAAGAATTTATTTAATAATTTCTTGTTAAGTTAACATTAAATGAGATGATTTTAAGCCATATCTAGATTAGTACAATTACGATTCAAGTCAGTTAAGTTGGCATTTAGATGAGATGATTTTAAATCTCATTTAGCTTACATGGTTATGATTTTAGCCTAATTAAGTTGACATAATATGAGATGATTTTAAATCTCACTTACCTGGCATCATTATGATCTAAATCGGGTTGAATTAGCACATATAAAAATTTAAAAATCGCTGAGTTGTCACTATGATTTTTAAAACTCGATTTAGTTGACATTTCGAGAAATTTTTATAGTTCATACCTCAATGGGAGGAGCATTTTTCATATATTTTTTTTATATAAGTTTATGTCTCATCACGAGAATCATATTTTACATTTAGAATTTAGTTGATGTCTAATCGAGATGAGTATTTTTCAAATTTAAAAATTTTAAAGTTCAAGACTTCATATTTTCTTTTTACGTTGAAAAATTTTAAAAATTTATACTCCGTTGGGAAGAGATTATTCAAATAAAAATAAAAATGGACGACCGTTTCAATTTTTAGCTACTCTGTAACGAATAAAAGGATGTCTGCATCTTTGCAGACTCAAAGAAACAATATTAGACATTTAATTTTGTCAAGAGTTATTTGAAATAATTGGAATTATATCGTGTTTGATTATTAAAATAAATTTCCGTCGAGATATCTTAATTTGGATCAAAGTACACTGTAATTCCATTTTAAGATTAGTATTTGTGTTTTTTTTTTATTTTTATTTTTAATTTATAGCCAAATTTTTTTCAAACAATCCCACTCCAAATATCGGGTCTGAAATTTATTATTGGACTTCAATTTATTTTGTGCTTAGAATTCATTGCTTTTGCACCTAAGGACTCAATTCAAGCCATATTTATTTATTTATTTATTTTATTGAATTTCTATTTTTTATTTTCCTTACGTCTTTTGTTTTCTTTATTTTTCATTTATTTATCTTTCTCTTCCCGAGGTTTAAAAAAAGAAAAAAAAAGGAATACTAAGGAAAGCAAAAAAATAAAATAAAATAAAATAAATTCGAAACAAAAACATCTGAAACAAGCTTCAAATTTAAGATTAAAAAAATGTCCTTATTTTGACATTGGAATTTGTTTGAGAAAAAAGAGTCAAATCCACCCCCCCCCCAACCAAAAAAAAAAAAAGAAGGAAAAAACATTGGGTTCTCCACCGACAATCCATTATAAAAACAACAATTAAGAGAACAACCGTGAATAATTGGGTTGGGGTTTAGTCTAGGAGTGATTGCTTCGGCCTTTTGCGATTCTAGCTAATTAAAAGTCATATGGTTTTCCTATGTGCGGGATTATTCTCCTTAACCAGTTACCACTATTTTTCAATATATGGTTGTTCATTAATTATAATTATAATTTTTAGAATTAAAAAATAAATCATACACGTATAAATTATAATAATAAGTCTATTGAAAAATAGTAAAAAAAAAAAAAATCGGATCCTGATCCCTTCCTCATATGCAACATAGGAAGGTTAATTAGAGGGCAAACAGGGAGCAGGAGGGAACATTCGTGGCCTAATCTCCAAGGGTTTCAATCAAGAAGCAGATATTATTACATTTACCTTGACTTAGTTCAATAACTTAACATTCATAATTATATATCCATATATAAATTATTATCTGTATCAAAATTTTTTTATTTCATAAATAAAATTAAATTTTCATTATATATTTATGATATTTATTTAAAAAATAAATAAATAAAATATGTGATATTTTCTTAATTTGTAAAATGAAAAATTATAATATATACATATATATATATATATATCTCTGATCCCGTAGTGAGAATAATTAGAGCCGAAGTCATCGAAGTTATCCTTTTTAACTTTTGTTTCCTACGGTAGGTTTGGGTCGGAGCTTCGCTATAGACTTGTGGCGCTTTTTGATTATTCTAAATTGCTTTTCTTTCCTAATACTCATTTTTTCAATTCAATCACTCCGGACCTTGTGATGTGAGCTTTGCCATTTTCGAGGAGCATAATTAAAAGCCGGATGAGTTTCCTCTGCCCCTCCTGCCTGGCCCCATTCGTGCCTCATGAATGTTATTGATCCACGTGTCAATATAAATTGTCGTCTAAATAGAGTTTGGCACCCTGTCTTAGCGACTTTTTCCCCCCCGATCTTCAGTTTCTTTAAGGGAGTGGCCGAAGGAGGATAGAAAAATCAAGGACTGATTCACAATAACGACAAACAACACTACGGATAGAGTATTTTTCATTTGGGAGCACTCTTTGATGAGGAAAGAATTAAATCTTTGTATCTGTCACTCGGGGACAAAGGTGATTCAACCGTCGACTAAGTTTATAAAATTACAACGCTATGCCGGATAAGGAGAGGACTTTGTCGGATTCGTTCACTCAAAACGATTTATTTTCACGGATCACCCCTTTTGAGTTAAAAAAACAAAGCCATTCCCTATTCTTTTTACTATTGGCTTTCCTTGGAATGTGCAAATTTCATAAATTAATTGCTCGTTTTGTAATTTTTTTTTACTATCTATAAATTTAAGGTTTTGAGTTATGTTTTAATTTGTAATTGAAGATGCAATTAGGGATTTCTAGTTTATATTTTGTTTTGCAAATCAAGCAAAAGAAACTAAAGTTCGGGAGAAAATCATTGGAAACGGTGTTAAACAAGATGTCAAACTCGTTTTAGTTAATAACATTCATGTACACGTGGACCAATAAAATTCGTGGGGCACCAATCGGGGCAGTGGAAATCCGTTCATTTGAAGCCACCGGTTTATTGATTCAATTTTAGAAGACTCCGTCTCTTCCGCAGTCTGACGAGATTTAGATTCAATAATTCTCCGATGCATGTCGTATTTTATATTTATATATTAATTTATATAAATATAAATTTATATATATTAAATTTTTCAATATAAATATATATTAAATATATTATATTTATTATATTATTTTTATATTTTTTTCAATTTATCATTTTATATTTAAAATTATCAAAACTAATTTATTATCTTTTTGGTCTGATCAAAGGTCCTCTGAGGTGATTTCTTTGTAGGATTTCTTAATTATTGCCATTTTTTTTCCATAGTCTGCAATAGATAAAAAGAAAAGTATCATGTGGTCCGGAAGACTAAAAAAATGTGCGGTTAGATATTAATTTGGAAAAGTCACAAACATTTTATATACATGCAAATGTGTATATGTATATTAATAATCCCATGATATGCACGTTTATGAATCAAGTTTTTAATTGCATAATTAATAGAAATTCAAATAATAATATAAATAATGAATCAAAATCAAGAAATTAAGGATCCAACCATGAAATTAAGAAAATAATTATATATGAATCTAATTTTTTATCTATTGATTTGATTTGATGAAAATGATTATTATTCATTAAATTTTTAAATTATTATTTTAGATTTTTTTATTATTAATAAGATTTATTCAAATTATAAGTAAGAATTTTTAATTTTATTAAAAAACTTTTGTTACTCAAATTTATTTTATAATAAATAAAAAAATTAAGGTTTACATTAAATTGTTTTATTTTTAAAGGTTTAATAATTTATTAACCTTAAAAAGTAAATAAATTTAATTACTAAAATTTTAAATTGTTATTGTAAGTTTGTTAGTATTAATAAGATTAATCTAATTTATAAGCAAGAATTTTAGTTTCATTAAAAGAGCTTTTTGTTAAATAAATTTATTTGATAATAAATGCAAAATTAAGGTTTACTTCAAAATTCTAATTTTTCATTAGTGGTAAAAATTAAATAAATTTATTCGATTAATAAAAAAAAGTTAAAACTTACATTAAATTTTTTTTATCTTCATACTTTTAATTTTCATTAATATTATTAAAAAGATTATAAGCTTTATATTAATTTGATATGATTTATACATGTAACAAACTTTTTATGTTAGTACAAATTTTTATAATAATGTATTTATTTAAAAAAATATACAATTATATTTTTAAGAATTTATAAGACAATAAAAATTCACGTGTGACACTACAAATACTAATGTATAGAAAGGATAATAATCCAAAAAAATTAAAAATATTGATATTCGAATTTTAAATTTATTAAAATATTTTTTTTAAATAATTGTAAACTAATTCAATTTCTATGCATCTTTTATTTTTGGATTGCTTTATTAAGTTGAGAGCTTGTAAGCAACCGAATCAAATCAAAGTTTGGTAGGAACCTGACGTCAGCCTTGCATCTGTTAATGCTACCTAAACAAGGCCGCTTTAATTTGAACTCGGATTGTCCGATTGCAAAGATTTTCCTGCACAGCCTGGTGGTGGGCCTAGTCGTTATTCTCCTGTTTCACATAGCAGCGGCCTTTTTCCACTTGAGTTTTTCAACTTGTTTTCCCAGCCAAACTGTTATAAATATCTTGGAAATCCTCTGCTATTGCTTCAGCAACAAAGCAATCAATCGTGGACTTCCAGGAAAAACTTAAGTCTTTTCTTGTTTCAATTTCAGCATTCCTCCGAATATCCTAACTTGTTCCTAGCACGACCACAACCACCAGCGCCACCACCACTCCCAGTCGTCGACCTTGAATCGCATCAGCCAACAACAGTGCCATCAGTACCAACTGCTACTGCCAATAACCTTGAAACCTTGCAACCAGAATCACCACCTTATAGTATCAACCAGCTTGAATCATCTCAGCCACCAACTCCACCTACAAATGACCCTGAGGCCCAGCAAACAGATAATATGACGCCGCCGCCACCGCCACCATCTTCCACTTTCAACATTGAATTGCTTAAGCCACCTTTTCCTACACAGCCGCTGCCGCCAACTCCTACAACTCCTTTCGACCTGAAACAGATAGAGTCTATACTTGCAGTTCAGCGACATCTACAATGGAAAAACTCAGTCCTATCACTTTGCTTTTCATATGCTCTTGCCGTGTCTCTCCCATACGCCAAACGCACTGATCATCATCAAGCCAATCACCCCAATTCTTCATTGATTTTGCTTTCCTTTCTTGTCCTACTTACATTCAATCTTATCGTTGTGGCATTTGTTATTAGCCCAAGTTGCAAAAAAACTTCAAAAGTGTTAGAGAAAGTTGCCTTCCTAGTAGCTGCTGCTGCATTTTGCCACGCTACTGCAATTCCCTTCCCGTTTGGGCTCAAGTGCGCTGTCTTGGTTGTGTTTCTACTCTCCTTGCTTCTTATCGCGATATTCGTATACTTGAATCGCAACGGTGCCTGATGTTAGGCAAACTCAGAAAACTGCCTTACAAGCCGACTTTTTTTTATTTTCTTTGAAAAATCCAACACAATATAAAATATGATCTTTCAAATACGAAAAAAAATTAAAAAAGTTTGAATATAACTTTATTGAATATACATTTGTATCCAAAACCTGTATCCAAATCTAGTTAACATACTTACAGATTCTACGATGTAACAGCAAAGGTTTTGATTTTGCTGTTACCTCGTAATGTTTAAGTTCGCTGCCAGTAAAATTTGTTTATTATCTGTATGTGATGGAATGTATTGATAGATGCAGTCCAAACACCAATTAAAATTTAAAGGGTCTTTCAAAGTCCAAACACCAATTAACATAATTTATACTTCAATTTAATTAAAATTTTCTGAAAACTCTATCTCTTAATTGATGTTAATTTGGACTTTGAAAGACCATTTAAATTTTAATTAAACTGAATTGTATAAATTATACACATAAAACTATGCATATATTTCAAAAAGACAAAAAAAGCATTATGTTTGCTTGATTTTCCTTCAAATGAATTAGAAAAAAAAAAAAGAGAAACTGCCAAACAAATCATGTTTGATAGCAAATAACACTATGAATTTGAATTTCCATTTCGCGAACCAAATCTATTCTTTTTCCAAATTGGCTCCAATAAGTTATTTTATTTTATTCAGGATGAGTAATTTGCAGAAAAATGGTACCAAAAAGGTCCATTTATCTTGGAAATTATTATGATATATAGAGTGATAATTCTGGGTTCAGTTCTTACTATTGCTCTGGTTCTACTCTTCTCATAAATTAAATTGAGTGCACCAACAGACTTGAATTTTGATTACCAATATAATATGGTATGCTTAATCGATATCTCCATTATACAGTTACACCCATTTCCTCGAATATAGCATACTGAATTGATGTTCTTTGATGATCAAATCCAAGTGGTTTGTATCTCTTAGGAAATTATCGAAAGTTACCCGTACTCTTACTTTTAAGTATCCTCATATGACATTTGTGTATAGAAGTATGAAGTATAATTTTCAAAATATATATAAAAAAATTTTAAAAATTAAACATATTCATGTCGGATACATATTTATATTCGATATCACTCTCAAATCCGGATAACTTAAGATATTATAATCATTGAAGCAGCCAAAATTAGGCTACGCTACGAATCAAATACTAGAGATCAAAAGGAAGACATGGGAAAAGTGAAACAAAACGGGCAACTTCTATGTATCCCAGGAAGAGGAAGGTTTCATAATCAATGCTTAGTTAACCCACAATAGTACTAGTCATAGTCCACATTTTGCTTGCATTCAATTCAATCCAAAACAAAAGCTAACAACACAACAGGTTGTTATTGTTAGATCAATGAAGACATAGACGTGGGCTAATTAGGAAGGAGAATGAAACACAAAAGCAGGGCCCGGAGCTCCATCCACTGGGAACTGCAAGCAATAGAATATTGTCTGAAAACGACTGAAATTGAGTGTAAATGAGGTTGGTCTTTGAGTTTCGTCAGTGAACATGTATGTAATGTGCCTTTGCTTGGCTGGCAGAACCATTTGATAGAGAATTTTCTTAGATGCCTACAACTTTTCTATTAGAGTTTCTTCGGTAAGAGTTATACTACCAAATCAAAGGAAACTCCCAAACTCGGATATCCGATGTGCGAAGGTTTGCGTTGGTTTTGCACTTTAGAGGCCAAAGGGTCCACTCGAAGTACCTTCTCTTGTTTTCTAAAGATTACCCCCCCCCCCCACTTTTTTACCTCTCGCATCTCGGCCCCACCATAAATATATGCAAGCCTTGTCTTCTTTCTTCATTATGCCAATCGACAAAAGCTTCGGACGTTTCTTGCTTAAATTGCAGCATTTGACATCCATTTCTGTCCTGAATTAAAATTTACGAAGAAAGGGAAAATGCAAAGAGATTGTTAAGAGAGTTAGGAGGAAGAGAGTGAGGACAAGAGAATGCTTCAGTATCGGAGCACCTTCCCGAGAACTATAACCTTTTGCCATGATTATGATTGCAGATCCTATTCTGCCTGATATTCTAGAAGCTTTTCAGCCGTACATCCCTTGATCATCAATCCTTCCATCAACCGAAAAAATATCGACAAGCTGACTAAAGTAAATTGGACCCAAAATTTGCTATAAGCTGACTAAAATAAATTCTCGAGTGAGAACACTCAATTTTAGTAGTTTGCTATAGAGAGGAAAAATTAAAGCAGAGAAAGGCTAAAGTTGGACAAGAAAACGAGGCCCAGCCCGTGATTCACTTATGCACCTTTCAAGTTCCAACCCACGGGCAGGGGAGATTTTCTCTTTTGAAAAAGAGAAAGGGGAATTTTGCTGGAATTCGGAGAAGCGGATAGAACATCTTCAACAATGGTGGCGACCATAGCAACAACACAACAGCGCTGCCATCCAACATCGCTAGAGGAAGCCCGTGCTCTTTGGATAGGAGACCTCCAGTTTTGGGTCGATGATTCCTACGTCAACTCTTGCTTTGCTCGCAGTGGCGAGGTTCCCAACTCGCCCTCTCTCTCTCTCTCTCTCTCTCTTTAAATATACTAAATTTATGTATCCATTCTAAGTATTTCTGGGTTTTGTTCTTTTTGATATTTGAATAGATTTTGGTTGTTCCTTAATTTTGACGACTGTAGTCCGTTGTGGGACTTTTTCTTGGCCATTTTCTTCTATAATTTTGAATCTATAAAATACATGAAAACAGCGATGTTGGATAATTATTAAGTTTTGTTATGTTCTTAGCATGTAAATGTTTTTAGCATTTTTTTTTTGCCTCAATGCTTTGATTTTGGTTTTACTTTAGAATGTATGTAGACTTACAAGCACATACGAAGGCCAGAAATTTCAAAATGCACTTATCCATGGTTTTTCTGCAGTCGCATATCCAGCTCCAGCATACGCAACTCCTGTACAGGTGCTTCCACCACATTATGATAATACTAATGCCACGGTAATGAGGACACGTGAATTGTTTCGTAAATTATGTCTCATGTCTTTGTCTAACTATCCTATCTTTTTCAGATTTTTATTGGCAACTTGGATCCAAATATAATAGAAGAGGAACTGAAGCAATTCTTTATGCCATTAGGATAGCCTGTACGTATCAAGATTCCTGCAGCCAAAGGATGCGGTTTTGTACAGTTTGCAACCAGGTAACATCAAACGAAACTATGATCACACTTCTAACTTCTGGAAGCGTTTTTTTTACTTAGTTTATTGTTGGGGGGAGGGGAGGTGGAGGAGTGTTTATTAAATTATTTGTGGGCTAGATTTTAGCTCATGACTTCCTTTTTTTTTAAAAAAAAATCTTATTATTTAGCACCTAGAGGACCTATTACAATTTTCTTTCCCCATACACAAGGGTTATATGATACTTAATGATGGAGAACAAATGGAACATTTAACGGTAGAAATAGTCCAGTGGGAATAACACACTGCCTCTTATCTTGTTTTATACGTTAGTAACTGTTTTGGTTCTCTTTCCTTTGTCTGATATGTTGGCAGATAACGTTTGAGTTTCACTATTTTTCATCTGCAGGACATCTGCTGAAGAAACTATACAGAGGATGCAGGGGTAAATGATTGGTCAACAAGTTGTCCGCATTTCTTGGGGTAAGAGCCCAACAGCAAAACAGGTGACATTTCAGATATATCGAATTCACAGCTTGATTTAGTTATATACAATGTTGTTAAAGCATTGCGCTTAGCACCGAACAACAAAAGCGCCTCAGAGGCTCTGACCCTTTCAGGTGAAGTGTTTTTGATCAGGCACATGCCTAGCCTAGGCATGCATTTTTGTTAGGCAATAGACACAAAAACCAGCCTGATTGAAATTCTCTTTACTTTCATTTTTTTTTTCCCTTTTTTAAATAATTTTTTCCCGCTGATTGTATGATATGGGACCATAAGGAAATTATGCATGCTGGCCAACACAAGAAAAAGAAAATTTTGCATATTTTTGGCATAAACTAGACGGTTCTTTAGAGTTTATTATCAAAATCATATATCTCAAACTCATTTTACATATATACAAAAACAAGCACATATACATATTGCCCTTACTTCACTCAAGTGTGAGGTTTTTCTATGTCTTGTGCCTCGGGCAATTTGAAGGTTCTAGCTCCTAGGGTGCACCTTGCGCCGTTGACAACACTAGTTATATGGCACAATATTTTTAGCTTGTTTTTGCCCCATGGCATTGATTTTGATTTTATTGTGTTTCCTTTCTAAACCCCCCCCCCCGGTGCCCACTTTCTACCCGAAGAGAAAAAGGAAGAGAAAAGCTGTTATTGTATATAAAAAATTGGATGAAATGGGTGGTGAATGAGAATTTATAGAGGAAAAGCTTATTTGTTGTCAAATATTGGAATGCTTCACTATGCGAAGTTGTTGTTAAATTTCGATGAATATAGTGTCTATGTTCAACCTTCTTATGTAGGTAGAGTAGCTATTTTTTTCTACTTTGCTTGACAATATTTGGCATTTATTATTTTAGGACCTACCAGGTAGCTGGGGTACACAAGTTGATCCAAGTCAGTGGAGCCGCGTACTATGGTTATGGACAAGGATATGATGCTTGTGCTGATGGAGCTACCCAGGATCCTTCTTTGTATGTTTATGGTGCATATGCTGGCTACGCACAATATCCTCAATAGGCAAGCCTTTCCAAATTTGACCGTGTTGATAATTACATTAAAAATGAATAATGCAGGACGGAGGAACCACTTAATAAAAGCAAATGTTTTTTTCCACTGCTTGTTGTTAACCTTCGGAGCTTTATTAATGATACAGTATTTACACTGTGTTTTTATAGAATCAAGAGAACCCACACCTACATTTATTCTCTGACTCTGCAAAAGCACGCATATGCTATATAGGTACCAAGAAGTTCTGAAGTATATAATGCAACTTGCAGTTACTGATCTGAATGCCTATAGTGAAGCATTTTTTTCTTTTTAAGCTAGCTGCATGATGTTTGGAATTTCATCAAGCAACTTGCTGTTTTCTCTGAATGCATTAGAAAAGTTCCAGTGATTTAAATGAAACCTCAAAATACTAAATATGAATTACTATGAGACGCACAATTGAGTTGCGGGGTGAAGGTTATCAAGAAATGGCAGGTGGTGTCCCAGCTGTATAACAAAGGAAGGAGTCAAATGATCCATTGGCAATACCCGATTTTGATAAGTAAAATTTCTTTCCTCTGTTCTGTAATAAAATCGTGGGTTATATTATAATTGTTTTCATTGATAATTAATTCAAGTCTGTGATTGTTGTTGCCAGCTTAAATTCCAGCTACCGCTCTGGTCATGGAAGTGCCATATCAGGGCTGCCCTTATGGCTGAGAACCTCCTCCGTTTCACCGCAAGCATGAGTGTCCTCCACTTTCGTGCCTCTAATTTACAGGGATAATCATCACCTTCTTACTCAGATTTGGCA